>CM024753.1:210184466-210315789 GCA_014218235.1 Colocasia esculenta
ATTATATTAACTTAGAGTGAATACATAACCTCTCTCTTTTTTCAATTATGCTTTTATTTTTTAAAAAAATTACTTAAAAATTGTTTGGTAAATACCTATTCCATATGTATCTTCACATGTTGGTAGAACTCACCGGATGAGTGGCCAGTAAAGATCATGGAGGGGTAGGAGGACATCATCTTGGGAGAGGCCAGGGGTCTTCCACGTCAGCAACCTCCAATGGTTCTCACAACAAGAAGGCCTTCAACGCTTTCTGAGTTACATAAATTTGAGAAATGCTTGGTACTCGGGCGTCTGGATAACTCAGCTGACGTGGATCGGCTACACGGCCGACCTGATTGGTCGGCCGCGCATGAGCCCCACGAAAGCGGCGTGGGGCCCACACGTGGCCGACCAATTAGGTCGGCGCGCGGCCGATTCACGTAGGCCAGCTACTTGGACGTCTGAGTAACTAGCATTTCTCTATAAATTTTCATTTAGTTGAACTGTGGCATGTTACTATATATAGTACTAGCTCTATACCCGTGCGATGCACTGAAATTTTTTAAATTTAAATATTTTTATATGTAAAATGTTGAAGTAATTATTTTTATGCGACCTATTATCAATCAATTTTGCATTTATTAAGTTTAAAGTAATTAGAATAATTAATTTTGAATAACAAATATTCAATTTAAAGCCTCTTGCTTTAACCAATTTGGATTCATAAAGTGTTTTAGCTCTATACCCGTGGAAGTTCTTAGTTATGTTTTTTATATATTAATAATTTTTTTTTAGAAATGATGAAAGTAAATAAAAGAATATGCATTGTATAAGAACATGCACTGCAGCTAATCATCTAATTAGCTAAATTTATTGTAGCTAAGTAGTTACCATAACATGCACTGTTATTAAAATTGTAAATTGCATAAAATTGATGGATAATAGGTCGCATAAAATTGCATGTTTTTAAAAAGTTGGAGCTGCAAGATTTAGCAAGATTATTTATTAAGACTTGTCTTCTTAATAGATGTTTGAAGAAGGAGAGTTATTTGTGAGTTTTGGAGAGAATTTGAGTTCTTCTACTGCTGCCACGTGACTGCTCAAAATTGAGTTTTATTATATTAGTATAGATGCTCATAAAAAAAAAAATTGAATAAGATCACTTGTGTCTCCAAAATTTCTTGAGAAATACTAACTACAAGTTGAGGTGTGAAGTTGGTCTAATTCTTGAAAAATACTTAAATGCATATTTTGGTGTGCATTAAGATAGCACACCTATTAAATTTATGTCATTTATTTTACAGGGTTTAGAAAATAGAGATATTCCAAACTCCTTCGGACAAGACAAATGACACATTTCTAATAGAGGTGTCCAATTTAACATACATTAAATATTTCTGTTAATTCGTTTATGCTATATATGTCAACTCTAGTTAGATGTGCTGTGGCACGAAAGATGGAATGGCGGATGACAAAGGTGCAATAGTGAATGATGCACAATGGTAAGTAGAGGTGAGGAGACTACTGTTCCCTCACATATAACAAGACATAACATGTGATTGAAGACTAATCTAGTGTCCAAATTTCTTATATCTATCAAAAAAATAAATTCAAGAGTTCTTGAAAGATATACGCACGGGATGAAATATATATTATGAAATAAAAAGGACAAATAGTTGGGTTTCAAACTATAGAAATAAGTATTTTCCTTTTTTCCTTTTCCTAAATAAAAATAAGATTGACAATAACCCTATTCTTATCCTTTAATGAGCAAAATTTATTGCATTTTTAATTGTACTTTATAGTGTAATTTTGTCTTGTTATTAGGTGGACACAATATATTAATAATACAATATTGGTTAAAAAGAGATCTAAAATAAATTGAAAATGTATTAAAAATATAATCACTATTTTTCTTCTTTAATTTATATTCTTAGCACCAGCATCATCATCATCATCATTATCATTAAAATTTTATCCTATTATTTGGAGTGGGTACATAAATAATTATCCCATTATTCTTAGCATTCTATAAAAATTAAAATTAATAAGACAAATATTTCAGACTTGCTTGGTGGAGATCGCAGATGAGGTCCCCGTCTTCTGTCTTTGGCCGGATACAAACTAAGAGCATAGATCCAAGCCAGGGTGAGTACTCCTCCATCGCACCTCACCACTCCAAGCCAAGGTGTCACGTGAGCGGAGGCGAAGGCGCGATCCCAGGTGAAGGAGTTCGACGAATCCAAGGCCGGCATCAAGGGCCTCGTCGACACCGGAGTTACCACAATCCCCCGCTTCTTCCACCACCCAGATTCCCACCTCGCAATGCCACCCACCACCACCGCTTCCTCCCTCTCCATCCCCACCATCGACCTCTCCCTCCCCATACTTTCCCACGCCGTGGAACTCGTCGCTGCCGCCTCCCGCGACCGGGGGTTCTTCCGGGTCACCAACCACGGTCTCCCCCGTGGACGCCATCTCCGCCACTCTCTCCCCCTGGACACCGCTTCGCTCAAACGGGTATAACTTTTCGCTCGGTTATCGGAATCGCTTATAAGAACCTAATTCGGAATCGGAACTCAGAGGCGCTCGATGCCCCCTTATTGCATAAGACGATAAGACGTCGTTCCAGGGGTGAAAAACCTTCGTTTCGCACTCCGAAATTGTGATTCTAGCCGATGATCTCCCCTATTCCAAGGTTTTTTGGCAGTAGCGACTCCCTCGATTACGCGAATCGCTGGCGGAGCCCACATGCGGAGCCACCCAGCCACAGCGATCGGAAGTCGTGTTCAACTCAACGCGAGATCTCCTCCCCAGGTCATGGATATGAATGCCCGAACATCACCGATATAGTCACCCCCTCCGATTTATTCTCACCCCTTCAGCGAAAGAATTGGGCATAACTTTCCGCACGAGCATCGGAATCGCTTATGTTACCACAATTCGGAATCGGCACTCCGAGACGGTCGACAAGGCACTGGTTTTACGGAATTCTGTTCCAGGGAAATAATCCCCCCATCCCCCCCAGAGCGTGTGTACTAGTACACCAATTGTCGTACCCTCCGGTCGGACGCGGATATTTATTTGCCCGGGGGTCGGAACCGTCCGCGAGGCTCCAATTCAGAATCGGCACTTCGACCCGGTCGGTAAATGGTCGCATTCGGAGATTTCCGGTCCGGCGCCCAACTTCCTCTCCGGGAGCGCGGTCGCTGGCTGCCGATGCGATCGCATACGATTATCGCTTCGCTCAAACGGGCATAACTTTTCACTCGATTATCGGAATCGCTTATAAGACCCCAATTCGGAATCGGCACTCAGAGGCGCTCGACGCCCCCTTATCGCCCTCGGCGATAAGACATCGTTTCGGGGTCGAAAAACCATCGTTTTGCACTCCGAAATTGCGATTCTAGTCGACGATCTCCCCTATTCCCAGGTATTTTGGAAGTAGCGACTCCCTCGATTACGTGAATCGCTGGCGGAGCCCACACACGGAGCCGCCCAGTGACAGCGATCGGAAGTCGTGTTCAACTCGACATGAGATCTCCTCCTCAGGTCGTGGATATGGGTGCCCAAACATCGCCGATATAGTCACCCCCTCCGGTTTATTCTCACCCCTTCAACGAAAGAATTGGGCATAACTTTCCGCACGGGCATCAGTATCGCTTATGTTACCACAATTCGAAATCGGCACTCCTAGACGGTCGACAGCGCGTTGGTTTCATGGAATTCCGTTCCGGGGCTAAAATCCCCCCCCCCCTCCCCCCGGAGTGTGTGTACTAGTACACCGACTGCCATACCCTTTGGTCGGACGCGGATATTTATTCGCCCGGGGCTCGGAACCGCCCGCGAGGTGCCAATTCAGAATCGGGACCTCGACCCGGTCGGTAAAAGGTCACATTCGGAGATTTTCGGTCCGGCGCCCAAATTCCTCTCCGGGAGCGAGGTCGCGGGCTGCTGATGCGATCGCATACGGACACCCCTTCGCTCAAACGGGTATAACTTTTCGCTCGGTTATCGGAATCGTTTATAAGACCCCAATACGGAATCGGCACTCAGAGGCGATCGACGCCCCCTTATTGCCTCAGGCGATAAAACATCGTTTCGGGGTCGAAAAACCTTCGTTTCGCACTCTGAAATTGCAATTCTAGCCGACGATCTCTCATATTCCAAGGTTTTTTGGCAGTACCGACTCCCTTGATTATGCGAATCGCTGGCGGAGCCCACACGCGGAGCCGCCCAGTCACAGCGATCGGAATTCGTGTTTAACTCGACACGAGATATCCTTCCCAGGTCGTGGATATGGGTGCCCAAACATCGCCGATATAGTCACCCCCTCCGGTTTATTCCCACCCCTTCAGCGAAAGAATTAGGCATATCTTTTCGCACGGGCATCAGAATCGTTTATGTTACCACAATTCGGAATCAGCACTACATGACGGTCGACAGCGCGCTGGTTTCGTGGAGTACCGTTTCGGGGAAAAAATCCCCCCTGGAGCGTGTGTACTAGTACACCGACTGTAGTACCCTCCGGTCGGGCGCGAATATTTATTCGCCCGGGGGTCGGAACCGCCTACGAGGCCCCAATTCAGAATCAGCATTTCAACCCGGTCAGTTAAAGGTCGCATTCGGATATTTCCGGTCCGGCGCCCAAATTCCTCTCTGGGAGCGCGGTCGCGGGCTGCCGATGCGATCGCATACGGACACCCCTTCGCTCAAACGGGCATAACTTGTCGCTCGGTTATCGGAATCGCTTATAAGACCCCAATCCGAAATTGTCACTTAGAGGCGCTCGACGCCTCTTATTTCCTCAAGCGATAAGATGACATTTCGGGGTCGAAAAACCTTCGTTTCGCACTCCGAAATTGTGATTCTAGCGGACGATCTCCCATATTCCAAGGTTTTTTTGCAGTAGCGACTCCCTCAATTATGCGAATCGCTAGCTGAGCCAACACGCGGAGCCACCCAGTCACAGTGATCGGAAGTCGTGTTCAACGCCCTCTTGTTGCCTCAGGCGCTACGTCATCGTTTCAGGGTCGAAAAACCTTTCGTTTCGCACTCTGAAATTGCAATTCTAGCCGACGATCTCCCATATTCCAAAGTTTTTTGGCAGTAGTGACTCCCTTGATTACGCGAATCGCTGGCGGAGCCCACACGCGGAGCCGCCCAGTCACAGCGATCGGATCCCACCCCTTCAGCGAAAGAATTGTGCATAACTTTCCGCACGGGTATCGGAATCGCTTATGTGACCACAATTTGGAATCGACACTCCGAGACGGTTGACAGCGCGTTGGTTTCACGGAATTCCGTTCCGGGGCCAAAATCCCCCCCCCCCCCCCCGGAGCGTGTGTACTATACACCGACTGTCGTACCCTCCGGTCGGCCGCGGATATTTATTCGTCCGGTGGTCGTAACCGCCCGCGAGGCCCCAATTCAGAATCGACAATTCGACCCGATCGGTAAATGGTCGCATTTGGAGATTTCCGGTCCGGCGCCCAAATTCCTCTCCGGGAGCGCGGTCGCAGGCTGCCGATGCGATCGCATACGGACACCCCTTCACTCAAACGGGCATAACTTTTCGCTCGGTTATCAGAATCGCTTATAAGACCCCAATCCGGAATCGGCACTCAGAGGCGCTCAATGCCCCCTTATTTCCTCAGGCGATAAGACGTCGTTTCAGGGTTAAAAAACATTTGTTTCGCACTCTGAAATTGCGATTCTAGCCAACGATCTCCCCAATTCCAAGGTTTTTTGGCAGTAGTGACTCCCTCGATTATGCGAATCGCTGGCGGAGCACACACGCGGAGCCACCCAGTCACAGCGATCGGAAGTCGTATTCAACTCGACGCGAGATCTCCTGCCCAAGTCATGGATATGGGTGCCCGAACATCGCCGATATAGTCACCCCTCTGGTTTATTCCCACCCCTTCAGCGAAAGAATTGGACATAACTTTTCGCACGGGCATCGAAATCGCTTATGTTACCGCAATTCGGAATCGGCACTCCGAGACGGTCGACAGCACGGTGGTTTCACGGAATTCCATTCCGGGGCCAAAATCCCCCCCCCCGGAGCCTGTGTACTAGTACACCGACTGCCGTACCCTCCGGTCGGACGCGGATATTTATTCGCCCGGGGATCGGAACCTCCCGCGAGGCGCCAATTTAGAATCGGCGCTTCGACCCAGTCGGTAAATGGTCGCATTCGGAGATTTCCGGTCCGGCACCCAAATTCTTCTCCGGGAGCGTGGTCGCGTGCTGCCGATGCGATCGCATACGGACACCGCTTCACTCAAATGGGCATAACTTTTCGCTCGGTTATCGGAATCGCTTAAAAGACCCCAATTCGAAATCGGCACTGAGAGGCGCTCGATGCCCCCTTGTTGCCTCGGGCAATATGTCGTCGTTTCGGGGTCGAAAAACCTTCCTTTCACACTCTAAAATTGCGATTCTAGCCGACGATCTCCCATAGTCCAAGGTTTTTTGGCAGTAGCGACTCCCTCGATTACGCGAATCGCTGGCGGAGCCCACACGCGGAGCCGCCCAGTCACAGTGATCGGAAGTCGTGTTCAACTCAACGTGAGATTTCCTCCCCAGGTCGTGGATCTGGGTGCACGAACATCGCCGATATAGTCACCCCCTCCGGTTTATTCCAACCCCTTCAGCGAAAGAATTGGGCATAACTTTCCGCACGGACATCAGAATCGCTTATGTTACCACAATTCGGAATCGGCACTCCGACACGGTCGACAGCGCTCTGGTTTCATGGAATTCTGTTTCGGGGCCAAAATTTCACCCCGGAGCGTGTGTACTAGTACACCTACTGCCGTACCCTCCAGTCGGACGCGGATATTTATTCGCCCGGGTGTCGGAACCGCCCACGAAGCCCCAATTCAGAATCGGCACTTTGACACAGTCGGTAAATGGTCGCATTCGGAGATTTCCGGTCCGGCGCCCAAATTCTGCTCCGGGAGCGCGGTCGCAGGCTGCCGATGCGATCTTATACGGACACCGCTTCGCTCAAACGGGCATAACTTTTCGCTCGGTTATCGGAATCGCTTATAAGATCCCAATTCGGAATCGACAATCATAGGCGCTCGTCATCCCATTATTGTCTCAGGCGATAAGACGTCGTTTCGGGGTCGAAAAACCTTCGTTTCGCACTCCAAAATTGCGATTCTAGCCAACGATCTCCCCTATTCCAAGGTTTTTTGGCAGTAGCGACTCCCTCGATTATGTGAATCGCTGGCAGAGCACACACGCGGATCCGCCCTGTCACAGCGATCGGAAGTCGTGTTCAACTCGACGCGAGATCTCCTCCCCAGGTCGTGGATATGGGTGCCCAAACATCGCCGATATAGTCACCCCCTCCGGTTCATTCCCACCCCTTCAGCGAAAGAATTGGGCATAACTTTCCGCACGGGCATCGGAATCGCTTATGTTATCACAATTCGGAATCGGCACTCAGAGACGGTCGACTGGGCGCTGGTTTCGCAGAATTTCGTTCTGGGGCCAAAATCCCCCCGGAGCGTGTGTACTAGTACACCGACTGCCGCACCCTCCGGTCGGACGCGGATATTTATTCGCCCAGGGGTCGGAACCGCCTGCGAGGCTCCAATTCAGAATCGGCACTTCGACCCGGTCGGTAAATGGTCGCATTCGAAAATTTCCGGTTCGGCGCCCAAATTCCTCTCCGGGAGCGCGGT
Source organism: Colocasia esculenta (assembly GCA_014218235.1). NCBI lineage: Eukaryota > Viridiplantae > Streptophyta > Magnoliopsida > Alismatales > Araceae > Colocasia > Colocasia esculenta. Next base: position 210,192,149 of record CM024753.1, read on the forward strand.
CGCAGGCTGCTGTTGGGATCGTATACGGACACCGCTTCGCTCAAACGTGCATAACTTTTCGCTCGGTTATCAGAATCGCTTATAAGACCCCAATTCGGAATCGGCACTTAGAGGCGCTCGACACCCCCTTATTGCCTCAAGTGATAAGACTCATTTCGGGGTCAAAAAACTTTCGTTTCGTACTCCGAAATTGCGATTCTAGCCGACGATCTCCCTTATTCCAAGGTTTTTTGGCAGTAGCGACTCCCTCGATTACGCGAATCGCTGGCGGAGCCGCCCAGTCACAGCGATCGGAAGTCGTGTTCAACTCGACGCGAGATCTCCTCCCCAGGTCGTGGATATGGGTGCTCGAACATCGCCGATATAGTCACCCCCTCTGGTTTATTCCCACCCCTTAAGCGAAAGAATTGGGCATAACTTTCCGCACGGGCATCGAAATCGCTTATGTTAACACAATTTGGATTCGGCACTCCGAGACGGTCGACTGGGCACTGGTTTCGCGGAATTCCGTTCCGGGGCCTAAATCCCCCCCCGGAGCGTATGTACTAGTACACCGACTGCCGTACCCTCCGGCCAGACGCGGATATTTATTCGCCCGGGGGTCGGAACCGCCCGCGAGGCTCCAATTCAGAATCGACACTTCGACCCGGTCAATAAATAGTCGCATTTGGAGATTTTCGGTCCGGCGCCCAAATTCTTCTCCGGGAGCTAGCCGCAGGCTGCCGATACGATCGCATACGGACACCGCTTCGCTCAAACGTGCATAACTTTTCGCTCGGTTATCGAAATCGCTTATAAGACCCCAATTCGGAATCGGCACTTAGAGGCGCTCGACGCATCCTTATGGCCTTCGGCGATAAAACATCGTTTCGGGGTCGAAAAACCTTCGTTTCGCACTCCGAAATTACGATTCTAGCCGACGATCTCCCCTATTCCAAGGTTTTTTGGCAGTAGCAACTCCCTCGATTACGCGAATCCCTGGCGGAGCCCACACGCGGAGCCGCCCAGTTACAGCGATCGGAAGTCGTGTTCAAATCGACGCGAGATCTCCTCCCCAGGTCGTGGATATGGGTGCGCGAACATCCCCGATATAGTCACCCCCTCCGGTTTATTCCCACCCCTTCAGCGAAAGAATTGAGTATAACTTTCTGAACGGGCATCAGAATCGCTTATGTTACCACAATTCGGAATCGGCACTCCGAGATGGTTGACAGCGCGGTGGTTTCACGGAATTCCGTTCCGGGGCCAAAATCCCCCCCCCCCCCCCCCGGAGCGTGTGTACTAGTACACCGACTGCTGTACCCTCCGGTCGGACGCGGATATTTATTCACCCGGAGGTCGGAACCGCCCGCGAGGTGCCAATTCAGAATCGACACTTCGACCCGGTCGGTAAATGGTTGCATTCAGAGATTTCCAGTCTGACGCCCAAATTCCTCTCTAGGAGCGCGGTCGCGGGCTGCCGATGCGATCGCATACGAACACCGCTTCGCTCAAACGGGCATAACTTTTTGCTCGGTTATCGGAATAGCTTAAAAGACCCCAATTGGGAATCAGCACTCGGAGGCGCTCGATGCCCTTTTGTTGCCTAAGGTGATACGACGTCGTTTCAGGGTCGAAAAACCTTCGTTTCGCACTCCGAAATTACGATTCTAGCCGACGATCTCCCCTATTCCAAGGTTTTTTTGCAGTAGCGACTCCCTCGATTATGCGAATCGCTGGCAGAGCCCACACGCGGAGCTGCCCAGTCACAGGGATCGGAAGTCGTGTTCAACTCGACGCGAGATCTCCTCCCCAGGTCGTGGATATTAGGGTTGTTCACATTTCGGTTCAAACTGAAAAACCGAACTGAACCGACCGGTTCGGTTAGGGTTGGGTCCCTATATAGTTCAGTTCGGTTTCATTCCCTGAAACTGAATAAACCGATTATATATATATTATATACAATATTTACTCAAATAAAAGTTAGCACAATTGGTTAGCGCATGGGTGGGGGGGGGAGTTTTTCGGGTTGGCGCGAGTTCGAAACCGGCTGCCTACAAAGGGTTATTTTCTTAAATAGTGAATTTTTGGCCAAAAAATAATGAGAAACCTGGGTTTCAAACCCATAACCTGTGGTGAAAGGCTTCAACGCCTTGGCCATTGCGGCAAGTGGGCGGTTGCGATATAGCATCTATTAGAATTCGGTTTAAACCAAACCAAACCGGTTCGGTTCGGTTGGGGTTGACCTTGGGATTCGATTCGGTTCGGTTTGACCAAAAAATGGACCAACCCGGACCGAACCGAACTGTGTTCTGCCCTAGTGGATATGGGTGTTCGAACATCACCAATATAACCACCCCCTCCGGTTTAATCTCACCCCTTCAGCGAAGGAATTGGGCATAACTTTCCGCACGGGCATCGGAATAGCTTATGTTACCACAATTCGGAATCGGCACTCCGAGACGGTCGACAACACGTTGGTTTTCGGAATTCCGTTTCGGGGTCAAAATTCCCCCCTCCCCCCGGAGCGTGTGTACTAGTACATCGACTGCCGTACCCTCCGATCGAACGCGGATATTTATTCGCCCGGGGGTCGGAACCGCCCGCGAGGTGCCAATTCAGAATCGGCACTTCGACCCGGTCGGTAAATTATGGCATTCGGAAATTTCCGGTCTGGCACCCAAATTCCTCTACGGGAGCGCGGTCGAGGCTGCCGATGTGATCGCATACAGACACCCCTTCGCTCAAACAGTAATAACTTTTCGCTCGGTTATCGGAATCGCTTAAAAGACCCCAATTCGGAATCGGCACTCGGAGGCGCTCGATGCCCCTTTGTTGCCTCAGGCTATACGTCGTCATTTTGGGGTCAAAAAACCTTCGTTTCGCACTCCATAATTGCGATTCTAGCCGACGATCTCCCCTATTCCAAGGGTTTTTAGCAGTAGCGACTCCCTTGATTACGTGAATCGCTGGCGGAGCCCACACGGAGCCGCCCAGTCACAGCGATCGGAAGTTCTGTTCAACGCAATGCGAGATCTCCTCCTCAGGTCCTGGATATGGGTGCCCGAACATTGCTGATATAGTTACCCCCTCCGGTTTATTCCCACCCCTTCAGCGAAAGAATTGGGCATAACTTTCCGCACGGGCATCGGAATCGCTTATGTGACCACAATTCGGAATCGAAACTCCGAGACGGTCGACAGTGCGCTTGTTTCGCGGAATTCCGTTCCGGGGCCAAAATTCCCCCACCCCCCCCCCACCCCCCCACCCGGAGCGTGTGTACTAGTACACCGACTGCCGTATCCTCCGGTCGGACGCAGATATTTATTCACCGGGTAGTCGGAACCACCCGCGAGCCCCAATTCAGAATCGGCACTTCGACCCGATCGGTAAATGGTCGCATTCGGAGATTTTCAGTCCGGTGCCCAAATTCCTCTCCGGGAGCGCAGTCGCAGGCTGCCGATGCGATCGCATACGGACACCCCTTCACTCAAACAGACAACTTTTCGCTCGATTATCGGAATCGCTTATAAGACCACAATCCGGAATCGGCACTCAGAGGCGCTCGACGCCCCCTTATTGCATCAGGCGATAAGACGTCGTTTCAAGGTCAAAAAACCTTCGTTTCACACTCTAAAATTGTAATTCTAGCCAACGATCTCCCCTATTCCAAGGTTTTTTGGTAGTAGTGACTCCCTCGATCACGCGAATCGTTGGCGGAGCAGACACGCGCAGCCGCCCAGTCACATCGATCAGAAGTCATGTTCAACTCGACGAGAGTTCTCCTCCCCAGGTCGTGGATATGAGTGCCCGAACATCGCCGATATAGTCACCCCCTCCGGTTTATTTCCACCCCTTCAGCGAAAGAATTGGACATAACATTCCGCACAGGCATCAGAATCGCTTATGTTACCACAATTCGGAATCGGCACTCCGAGACGGTCGATAGTGCGCTGGTTTTGCGGAATTCTATTCCGGGGCAAAAATTCCCCCCCGGAGCGTGTGTACTAGTACACCGACTACCGTACCCTCCGGTCGGACGCGGATATTTATTCGCCCGGGGGTCGGAACCGCCCGCGAGGCGCCAATTCAGAATCGGCACTTCGACCCGGTCAGGAAATGGTCGCATTCGGAGATTTTCGGTCCGGCGCCCAAATTCCTCTCCGGGAGCCTGGTCGCGGGCTGCCGATGCGATCACATACGGACACCGCTTCGCTTAAACAGGCATAACTTTTCGCTCGGTTATCGGAATTGCTTAAAAGACCCCAATTCGGAATCGGCACCAGAAGGCGCTCGACGCCCCGTAGTTGCCTCAGGTGATACGTCGTCGTTTCGGGGTCGAAAAAACTTCCTTTCACACTCTGAAATTGCGATTCTAGTCGACGATCTCCCCTATTCCAAGGTTTTTTGGCAGTAGCGACTCCCTCGATTACGCGAATCACTGGAGGAGTCCACACGCGGAGCCGCCCAGTCACAGCGATCGAAAGTCGTGTTTAACTCGACGTGAGATCTCCTCCCCAGGTCGTGGATATGGGTGCCCGAACATCGCCGATATAGTCCCCCCTCCGGTTTATTTCCACCCCTTCAGCGAAAGAATTGGGCATAACTTTCTGCACGGGCATCGGAATCGCTTATGTTAACACAATTCGGAATCGGCACTCCGAAACGGTCGACTGGGCGCTGGTTTTGTGGAATTCCGTTCCGGGGACAAAATCCCCCCCTCCCCCGGAGCGTGTGTACTAGTACACTGACTGTCGTACCCTCCGGTCGGACGCGGATATTTATTCTCCCGGGGGTCCGAACCGCCCGCGAGCTCCAATTCAAAATTGGCACTTCGACCCGGTCGGTAAATGGTCACATTCGGAGATTTCCGATCAGACGCCCAAATTCCTCTCTGGGAGCGCGGTCGCAGGCTGCCGATGTGATCGCATACGGACACCGCTTCGCTCAAACGTGCATAACTTTTCCCTCGGTTATCGGAATCGCTTATAAGACCCCAATTCGGACTTGGCACTTAGAGGCACTCGACGCCCCCTTATTGCCTTAGGCGATAAGACTCGTTTCGGGGTCGAAAAACTTTCATTTCGCACTCGAAAATTGTGATTCTAGCCGACGATCTCCCCTATTCCAAGGTTGTTTGGCAGTAGCGACGCCCTCGATTATGCGAATCACTGGCGGAGCCGCCCAGTCACAGCGATCGGAAGTCGTGTTCAACTCGACGCGAGATCTCCTCCCCAGGTCGTGGTTATGGGTGCCCGAACATCGCTGATATAGTCACCCCCTCTGGTTTATTCCCACCCCTTCAGCGAAAGAATTGGGCATAACTTTCCGCACGGGCATCAGAATCGCTTATGTTACCACAATTAGGAATCGGCACTCTGAGACGGTCGACAGCGCGCTGGTTTCGCATAATTCCGTTCCGGTCGACACCCTCCTCCGACTCCACACAAACACATACGTAACTTTTGATCGGAAGAGGGGTTACGCTGACAAACTTTTGCTATGGGTAGATATATCTGTGCAATGCATAAAACTGGCAAACCATTCCATAAAGGTATCTTCGAACACATTATAATACACAAGGTGACAAAGTAGTGTGGAAATGGAAACTTTCCTTAAATCTTTTACAGATTTAAAATCTATTTAAAATTCTTTTAATTCTCATGGCATGAATGCTTATTGCTAATCCAAGTCCCGCCGAACGCTACACGAGCGACAATGGCGTGAGATGAATCGGCAATTCACATAGCGCGGGCGTGCCAGCCACCGAGGTGGCAACAAAACGTTCTGCCTCCGAGAGTCGGAGGGCTTTAGGTCTATTGTGCGCGCCGTTTGACTTCATCAAACGAAAGTGAGTGTTCTGGTCCTGGACCAAAATCTCGTCGTTGTCTAAACGCAACGACGTTATATACATCCCTCTGAGAAGGAAAACCCTTGATTAATCGCCAGATTTAGGAAGCCTCATGACCTAAAGCGGAGACATCCGATAGAGGTGCGAAACACAAATTAAATTTAAGACGAGATGCCATTAAGCGAAACGAACGCCTATTCGGATTCATTTGATCTCTTACTTGATTGATTACCGAATCTCTTTACCTATTGACTGATTTGTTTCTTTTATCATGAAAAAGTTCAATTTGGTCCGTCGGGTTCATTTTGTCACTTGGTCCTTTTTGACACATTTAAAATGAAGTTCTATTCACGATTCGGCACAGCTGGGCCGTTTGGTAGTCACTTGGCAACCGGGGCACATTTGATACGACGCAGCTCAGGAACAGCCTTGATTCGGCGCGGCTGACAACAGAAAACTGAATCGGCGCAACCCCACTGAAGTGCTAGACATCATTGAGTCGGTGCTCGTTCACAACGTTGCCAACTCAATTGGAAGCTAATGACCTCTTTAGGGATTTTTTGCGCCGACTCAACCCTCGCGAGAAAATTTGGCAGCATTTCCCCTTATCGTGGTCGATAAGGGGAAAGCGCGGTACTCATCCACCACAAGTGGAGATGGTACCAAAAGAGAAAGTATACATCGCAGAATGACGTAACTCCAATGGCAGATGACCCCGATCCCCCAGGCACGCCTACGGAGATTCGAGCGACATCATGACCAAACAACCCATGGGACGGATGAACAACATGTAAGCCCACCTGTCCGGACATAGACATTATACTGTCCAACCCGGGCGTGAAGATGGGTCTTATATTGAGTCATTTAACCATTGATTAGCTAATGTTACATTGAGCAATGGTTTTGCTCATGTATCCTCATCCATCAAAATGCCCACAGGACGTCGAATCGGCGCAGCCCTGCCTGGTCTTGCAAACCGCCAGAACCAGTTCCAGGCCGAATCAGTGCGGGTGGTTGCCTGTGCAAATGGTGACAACCGCCTCTCTCCTAGAGCACCCTTGCTCATGGCAGGGATGGTCTTGGAGCTTAAGATGTACTTGTAACCTATTGCCTGATGAGTTAAACAAGAAGGCATGGGCATTGTTTGCCCAACCCCTTGGCTAGCGAAAATGGGCGTGCAATGACCGAAATGAGACTCTAAGGGGACTGTTTGATATTGGCTTAAATGCACATCAAAAAGGGGGACTGAAAACCACAATGAGATCATCTATTGTGAGGGGCGAACCAGGCTTGATGGGCTCTTTGAAAAGGGGCTTTTGGAGATGGTGTTTAGACAAGGAGATATGAGCATTATTTGCTCAAGCCCCTTGACCATTACCATGGGTATACATTGACCACAATAAGGACTTTAAAGGGGCTGTTAGAACAGTGATGAACAGCCTCATACAGGGCCAAAACAGCAAGAAACGTGGCTTGTTAGGGGAGAAGTTTAGCATGCTATGCATGCATTGAATGGGAGAAGGGGTCCCATACCCCCATGACCCCATTTATTGAGGTATGGGAGGCATGGAAAGGTCTCATTTGGAGTGTTGAAGGGGATAAAAGACATTCCTCTATGAAGATGATATCTCCCTCCCGTAACCCCATTTGCAAAGGAAGAGAATTTAAAACCAAGGTGAGGTGAGGAGAGAATGTGCATTAAATGCTATGTAAATGATCCATCACATCAAGGCAAAGTGAAAAGGAACACATGCAAGATGGCATTCTCTTGTTAAAGAAGTAGAGAAAGTACAAGAAACCCAAAGAAAACAAAGGGGGAAAATCCCCAACGTGGGCACCTCTTCACTCTCTTCTCTCTTGATGGGACAAGACAAGGGGAAAAAGGATAACAAAAGAGTATTCTCTCTCTCCCCCTTTCTCACCTTACCTTTCTCTTCTCCCTTTTCTTCTTGCGAAATGATCTCACAGGTGGAGAGCTTTGAGCAGAAACGCAGGAGCTCTCTTGCTGGTTGCTTGCTCTCTTGATGCTTTTCCTCTTGGTGAGAGAACCCAACCCAAGCCCCCCTTTTTCTCTCTTCTCCCGTAACCCCCCTCTGCTGCTCTCTTCCCCAAGCCTTCTAGAAGAGAAAATGGCCAAAACTGGCCCTGACCAGTCCCCGGCGCAGCAAGGTGGCAGGCCACCTTTTTGCCAAAAAAGGGACCCCCCTTTGGGAGGAGTTGCAAAAGCTTATTCTCACCTCCCACTTTATGGGATGAGATAAGCTTATTTTCTCATGGGCCTTTGAGGTCTTTTTTCAGTGGACTTTTGGTTCTCTTTTTGCACAGCCCATGGAGGGCTTGGATCGGTGGAGGATAATGGGCCGGCAGTATGGAGGCCCATTAGTGACTTTTGGGCTGTCCACAAATGCCCCCCACCCGTGGGTGGTGTGAGAGGGCACACAAGCGACATCCGCGGGTGAATTTTGGTCCTTTGACTGTTGACATTAACGTCGGCAGGTCGTTGACTTGTTGCCTGGCTAATGGTCAAATGGTCAATTTGCAGTCTCTTGCTTCTTTCCGATGATGTGATCCACGGATGATGGGTTTGCGTCACTCTTGATGGGCAATTTGGGGAGGGCCTCCCCTATTTCTATTTCTCTTGGGCCGCCGCGGCTTGGCCTCGTTCAGGCGATTTGGCGCGGGGTCTGTTGACCTTGCCGAATCGGCGCAGGGTCGATACGGCGCAGGTGACGCGTGACGATTCGGCGCGGTTCGGGCGGGCTTGGTCCGCGAGCCGCCTGGGAGCGAGAACCGGCAGTTCGCGATTCCCGAAGCCGCTTCCCCCTCTTTTCAAATCCGCCTCAAAAGGCATGCGCGGCCGCCCTTCTCTCTTCCTCTTCTCTTTCTTCCTCAGCAGACGCGGGCTCCATCTTCCCCCCCCCCCCCCTCTTCGTCTTCTCCACTCCTTCCCCCTCCGGTAGCGAGAGAAGGTGCAGCGGCGACGGACAGCGAGCGCAGCGGCGAGGGCGGCGGCGCGAGGCGTGGCACGTCGGCGAGGTGCGGCGGCGCGAGCGATCGGCGAGGTGCGGCGGCGCGAGGCGTGGCACGTCGGCAAGGGCGAGGTGCGACCGCGACGGCGGCGAGGCGCTTGGCGACGGCGTTGCCGCGCGGGCACACCGGGTGGTTCGCGAAGACGCGAGGCCCCTCCTTGACGGCGCCGGCGGCTTCGTTGGAGGCGCGAACGATCGGGGGCGGCTACTGGGGCGACATCGCGCCGGCGGTGAGCAGAGGCGGCAGCCGCAGGGAGCACCGCAGTCGGGTTCCGGGAGGTGCCTCCCCTTGCGACGGTGCTCGGCTGACAAGGGTAGGGCACGACCGGCGATCGCCCCTTTTGTAGGGTTTTACAAATTGTCGTAATTTTAGTTTAATTTTTAGAATTTATTTTACACTGGGTGAAAAATCGCCCCAAAAATAGTTGCGTCGACTTAATCTCAAAATCTGTATGCCAAAAATTCCGAATAATTATATTTTTAATATCTCCATAATTTTCTAAGAATTATGGTGTTCTCAGATTTTATTTTCGTTACAGTTTTATGGTGTCGCCCTGTCAGGGTGCGTACGACCGAAAGTAGTACCTGGGTATGATAAAGTGTCGTAAACATACCCTTAATCCTAAATATCACAATTTAAACCTAATCGGTTTGCATAAACAAGAATTTCTAAGCAAATCATGGTATTTAAAATTTGAGGGTATTACATGTGGTAGTGTAATCCTGTTTGGACCGGAGCCAAACGGGCCTCCACTAGAGAGAGAGAGAGGGAAGACGATCGCCGGTGAGGACGAGGACCTGCAAGACCAGAAGAGGATCAGGGGGTCCGATGAAGACCGGAAAAACCCTCCGATGCCTAAGTCAGTGGAGAGCTTGCAAGGCAGGGGGTTTTGGAATACGAAAGTGTGTTCGCGTGAGTAAGAGAACGTACCCTTGCATGGTACTGTACCTATGTTTTTTATAGGCGTCGGTGCCAAGGCCAACGTGCGTAACGCTGGTAGATCGTGCCTGAAAAGGCGGCTTGATGGGCGCGCATAACGAGGGGAGTTATACGCTCAGGTGCCCGTTGGGATGCCAGGCAGATCGTGCCTCTTGATGATGGAGCGCGTGGCCTGGGGCGGTTATAACCGCGGTGTAAGTCAGAGAGCCTGCTCGGAAGCCTCTGGAGACACCTTCTGAGCAGGTGACCCACATGAGGGCTCGAACGCGCTGTTCGGTGACATCCAGGGTTGTTCCGCGCAGCAGGGTTAAGGTCCTTGTTCGGAAGCCGCCTGCTGACGAGCTCGGCAGTGCGTAGCCAAGGATGACCGGAGTGTGGGGTCTCCTTTCATCTGATCTGTATGGAGGCGAGGGATCGTCTGAGGAGGCCACGTCCGAAAGGGAAGACGTTGATGGGCCTTGACGTGAGGGGCTTAGGTGGCGGAAAATAGCCACCACATTACAATACGTCGTCGTTTCGGGGTCAAAAAACCTTCGTTTCGCACTCTGAAATTGCGATTCTAGCCGACGATCTCCCCTATTCCAAGGTTTTTTGGCAGTAGCGACTCCCTCGATTACGCGAATCGCTGGCGGAGCCCACACGCGGAGCCGCCCAATCACAGCGATCGGAAGTCGTGTTCAACACGACGCAAGATCTCCTCCGCAGGTCGTGGATATGGGTGCCTGAACATCCCCGATATAGTCACCCCCTCCGGTTTATTCCCACCCCTTCAACGAAAGAATTGGGCATAACTTTCCGCACGGGCATCGGAATCGCTTATGTGACCACAATTCGGAATCGACACTCCGAGACGGTCGACAATACGCTGGTTTCGCGAAATTCCGTTTCGGGGTTAAAATTTCCCCTTGAGCGTGTGTACTAGTACACCGACTGCCGTACCCTCCGGTCGGATGTGGATATTTATTCGCTGGGTGGTTGGAACCGCCCGGAGGCCCCAATTCAGAATCGGCACTTCGACCCGATCGGTAAATGGTCGCATTCGGAGGTTTTCGGTCCGGCGCCCAAATTTCTCTCCGGGAGCGCGGTCGCAGGCTGCCGATGCGATCACATACGAACACCCCTTCGCTCAAATGGGAAAAACCTTTCACTCGGTTATTGGAATCGCTTATAAGACCCCAATTCGGAATCGGCACTCAAAGGTGCTCGACGCCCCGTTATTGCCACAGGCGATAAGACGTCGCTTCAGGGTCAAAAAATCTTTGTTTCGCACTCTAAAATTGTGATTCTAGCCAACGATCTCCCCTATTCCAAGGTTTTTTGGCAGTAGTGACTCCCTCGATTACGCGAATCGCTGGCGGAGCCCACACGCGGAGCCGCCCAGTCACATCGATCGGAAGTCGTGTTCAACTCTACGCGAGTTCTCCTCCCCAGGTCATGGATATGGGTGCCCGAACATCGCCGATATAGTCACCCCCTCCGGTTTATTCCCACCCCTTCAGCGAAAGAATTGGAATCGCTTATGTTACCACAATTCAGAATCGGCACTCCGAGACGGTCGACAGCGCGTTGGTTTCGTGGAATTCCATTCCGGGGCCAAAACTCCCCCCCGGAGCGTGTGTACTAGTACACCGACTGTCGTACCCTCCGGTCGGACACAGATTTTTATTCACCCAAGGGTCGGAACCGCCCGCGAGGCGCCAATTCAGAATCGGCACTTCGACCCGTTCGATAAAATGGTTGTATTCAGAGATTTCGGGTCCGGCGCCAAAATTCCTCTACGGGAGCGCGGTCGTGGGCTGCCGATGCGATTCCATACGGACACCGCTTAGCTCAAACGGGCATAACTTTTCACTCGGTTATCGGAAACGGTTATAAGACCCAAATTCGGAATCGTCACTCGGAGGCGCTCGATGCCCCCTTGTTGCCTAAGGCGATAACACGTAGTTTTTGGGTCGAAAAATATTCGTTTCGCACTCCGAAATTGCGATTCTAGCCAACGATCTCCCCTATTCCAAGGTTTTTTGGCAGTAGTGACTCCCTCGATTACGCGTATCGCTGGCGGAGCCCACACGCGGAGCCGCCCAGTCACAGCGATCGAAAGTCACGTTCAACTCGACGCGAGATCTCCTCCCGAGGTCATGGATATAGGTGCCCGAACATCGCCGATATAGTCACCCCTCCGGTTTATTCCCACCCCTTTAGCGAAAGAATTGGGCATAACTTTCCGCACGGGCGTCAGAATCGCTTATGTTACCACAATTCAGAATCGGCACTCCGAGACGGTCGACAGCGCGCTGGTTTCACTGAATTCCGTTCCGGGGCCAAAATTCGCCCCCGGAGCGTGTGTACTAGTACACCGACTGCCATACCCTCCGGTCGGACACGGATATTTATTCGCCCGGGGGTCGGTACCGCCCGCCAGACGCTAAATTAGAATCGGCACTTCGACCCAGTCGGTAAATGGTCGCATTCGGAGATTTTCGGTCCGTCGCCCAAATTCCTCTCCGGGAGCGCGGTCGCAGGCTGCCGATGCGATCGCATACAGACACCGCTTCACTCAAACGGGCATAACTTTTTGCTCGGTTATCAGAATCGCTTATAAGACCCCAATTCAGAATCGGCACTCAGAGGCGCTCGACTCCCCCTTATTGTCTCACGAAATAAGACTCATTTTGGGGTCGAAAAACCTTCGTTTCGCACTCCGAAATTGCGATTCTAGCCGACGATCTTCCCTATTCCAAGGTTTTTTGGCAGTATCGACTCCCTCGATTACGTGAATCGCTGGTGGAGCCCACACGCGGAGCCGCCCAGTCACAGTGATCGGAAGTCATGTTCAACTCGACGCGAGATCTCCTCCCCAGGTCGTGGATATGGGTGCCCGAACATCGCCGATATAGTCACCCCCTCCGCTTTATTCCTACCCCTTCAGCGAAAGAATTGGGCATAGCTTTCCGCACGGGCATCGGAATCGCTTATGTTGCCACAATTCGAAATCGGCACTGCGAGACGGTCGACAGAGCACTGGTTTCTCGGAATTCCGTTCCGGGGCCAAAATCCCACCCACCTCGGAGCGTGTGTACTAGTACACCTACTGTCGTACCCTCCGATCAGACGCAGATATTTATTCCCCCGGGGGTCGGAACCGGAACGGAATTCCGCACCCCGGAGCATGTACTAGTACACCGACAGTCGTACCCTCCGGTCGGTAAATGGTCGCATTCAGAGATTCTGTTCCGGCCCCCAAATTCCTCTCCGGGAGCGCGGTCGCAGGCTGTCGATGTGATCGCATACAGACACCGCTTCGATCAAACGGACATAACTTTTCGCTCGGTTATCGGAATCGGTTATAAGACCCCAATTCGGAATCGGCACTCAGAGGCACTCGACGCCCGCCTCAGTGCCTCAGGCGATAAAACGTCGTTTCGGGGTCGAAAAACCTTCATTTCGCACTCTGAATTACGATTCTAGCCGACGATCTCGCCTATTCCAAGGTTTTTTGGCAGTAGCAACTCCCTCGATTATGCGAATCGTTCGCGGATCCCACACGCGGAGCCGCCCAGTCCCAGCGATCAGAAGTCGTGATCAACTCGATGCGAGATCTCCTCCCCAGGTCGTGGATATGGGTGCCCGAACATCGCCGATATACTCACCCCCTCCGATTTATTCCCACCCCTTCAGCGAAAGAATTGGGCATAACTTTCCACGCGGGCATCACAATCGCTTATGTTACCACAATTCGGAATCGGCACTCCGAGACGGTTGATAGCGCGTTGGTTTCGTGGAGTTCCATTCCACGGCAAAAATTCCCCCCAGAGCGTGTGTACAAGTACACCGACAACCGTACCCTCTGGTCGGACGCGGATATTTGTTCGCCCGGGGGTCGGAACCGCACGCGAGGCGCCAATTCAGAATCGACACTTCTACCTGGTCAGTAAAAGGTCGCATTCGGAGATTTCCGGTCCGGCGCCCAAATTCCTCTCTAGAAGCGCGGTCGCGAGCTGCCGATGCGATCGCATACGGACACCCCTTCGCTCAAATGGGCATAACTTTTCGCTCGGTTATCAGAATCGCTTATAAGACCCCAATGCGGAATCAACACTCAGAGGCGCTCGACACCCCGTTATTGCCTCAGGCGAGAAAACGTCATTTTGGGGTCGAAAAACCTTCGTTTCGCACTCCAAAATTGAGATTCTAGCCTACGATCTCTCCTATTCCAAGGTTTTTTGGCAGTAGCGACTCCCTCGATTACACGAATCGCTGGCGGAGCCCACACGCGGAGCCTCCCAGTCACAGCGATCGAAAGTCGTGTTCAACTCGACACGAGATCTCCTTCCCAGGTCGTGGATATGGTTGCCCAAACATCACCGATATAGTCACCCCCTCTAATTTATTCCCACCTCTTCAGCGAACGAATTGGGCATAACTATCCGTACGGACATCGGAATTGTTTATGTCACCACAATTCGGAATCGACACTCTGAGACGGTCGACAGTGCACTGGTTTCGTGGAGTTCCGTTTCGGGGCCAAAATTCCCCCATGGAGAGTGTGTACTTGTACACCGACTACCGTACCCTCCGGTAGGACGCGGATATTTATTCGCCCGGTGGTCGGAACCGCCCGCGAGGCCACAATTCCGAATCGTCACTTCGAAGATTTCCGGTCCGGCGCCCAGATTCCTCTTCGGGAGCGCAGTCGCAGGCTGCCAATGCGATGGCATACGGACACCGCTTCGCTCAAACGGGCATAACTTTTCGCTTGGTTATCGGAATCGCTTATAAGACACCAATTCGGAATCGGCACTCAGAGGCGCTCGACGCCTCCTTATTGTATAAGGCGATAAGATGACATTTCGTGGTCGAAAAACCTTCGTTTTGCACTCTGAAATTGCAATTATAGCGGACAATCTCCCCTATTCCAAGGTTTTTTTGGTAGAAGCGACTCCCTCGATTACTTGAATCGCTGGCAGATCCCACACGCGGAGCCACCCAGTCACAGTGATCGAAAGTCGTGTTCAACTCGACGCGAGATCTCCTCCCCAGGTCATGGATAACGGTGCCCGAACATCGTCGATATAGTCACCCCCTTCGGTTTATTCCCACCCCTTCAGTGAAAGAATTGGGCATAACTTTCCGCACGGGCATCGGAATCGCTTATGTGACAACAATTCAGAATCTGCACTCCGAGATGGTCGACAGCGCGCTAGTTTCGCAGAATTCCGTTTCGGGGCCAAAATTCCCCCCTGGGGCGTGTGTACTAGTACACCAACTGCCGTACCCTCTGATCGGACGCGGATATTTATTCACCCGGGGGTCAGAACCGCCCGCGAGGGCCCAATTCAGAATCGGAACTTCGACCCGGTCGATAAATGGTCGCATTCGGAGATTTCCGGTCCGGCGCCCAAATTCCTCTCCGGGAGCATGGTCGCAGGCTGCCGATGCGATCGCATATGGACACCCCTTCGCTCAAACGGGCATAACTATTCGCTCGGTTATCGGAATCGCTTATAAGACCCCAATTTGGAATCGGCACTCACAGGCGCTCGACGCCCCCTTATTGCCTCACGCGATATGACGTCGTTTTGGGGTCAAAAAACTTTCGTTTCGCACTCTGAAATTTTGATTCTAGCCGATGATCTCCCCTATTCCAAGGTTTTTTGGCTGTAGTGACTCCCTTAATTATGTGAATCGCTGGCGGAGCCCACACGCGGAGCCGCCCAGTCACAGCAATCGGAAGTCGTGTTCAACTCGACGCGAGATCTCCTCCCCAGGTCGTGGATATTGGTGCCCGAACATCGTCGATATAGTCACCCCCTCCAGTTTATTCCCACCCCTTCAGCGAAAGAATTGGGCATAAGTTTCAGCACGAGCATCGGAATCGCTTATGTTACCACAATTCGGAATCGGCACTCCGAGACGGTCGACAACGCGCTGATTTTGCGGAATTCCGTTCCGGGGCCAAAATTCCCCCCCCCCCCCCCCCGGAGCGTGTGTACTAGTATACTGACTGCCGTACCCTCCGGTCGGACGCGGATATTTATTCGCCCGGGGGTCGGAACCGGCCGCGAGGCGCCAATTCAGTATCGGCACTTCGACCCGGTCGGTAAATGGTCGCATTCGGAGATTTCCGGTCCGGCACCCAAATTCCTCTCCGGGAGTGCGGTCGCGGGCTGCCGATGCGATCGCATACGGACACCGCTTCGCTCAAACGGGCATAACTTTTCACTCGGTTATCGGAATCACTTATAAGACCCCAATTCGGAATCGGCACTCGGAGGCGCTCGACTCCCCCATTTGCATAAGGTGATAAGAATTTGTTTCAGGGTCAAAAAACCTTCGTTTCGCACTCTGAAATTGCGATTCTAGATGACGATCTCCCCAATTCCAAGGTTTATTGACAGTAGCGACTCCCTCATTTACGCGAATCACTGGCGGAGCCCACACACGGAGCCGCCCAGTCACAACGATCGGAAGTCATGTTCAACTCAACGTGAGATCTCCTCCCCAGGTCGTGGATATGGGTTCCCGAACATCGCCGATATAGTCACCCCCTCCGGTTTATTACCACCCTTTCAGCGAAAGAATTGGGCATAACTTTCCGTACGGGTATCGGAATTGCTTATAAGACTCCAATTCGGAATCGGCACTCAGAGGCGCACGACGCCACCTTATTGCCTCAGGCGAAAACACGTCATTTTGGGGTCAAAAAACCTTCATTTCGCACTCCAAAATTGCGATTCTAGCCGATGATCTCCAGTATTCCAAGGGTTTTTGGCAGTAGCGACTCCCTCAATTATACGAATCCTGGCGAAGCCCACACACGGAGCCGCCCAGTCACAACGATCGGAAGTCGTGTTCAACTCGACACGAGATCTCCTCCCCAGGTCATAGATATGGGTGCCCGAACATCGCCGATATAGTCACCCCCTCCTGTTTATTCCCACCCTTTCAGCGAAAGAATTGGGCATAACTTTCCGCACGGGCATCATAATCGCTTATAAGACTCCAATTCGGAATCAGCACTCAGAGGCGCTCGACGTCACCTTATTGCCTCAGGCGATAACACGTCATTTTGGGGTCAAAAAACTTTCGTTTCGCACTCCAAAATTGCGATTCTAGCCGACGATCTCCCCTATTCGAAGGTTTTTTGGCAGTAGCGACTCCCTCAATTATGCGAATCGCTGGCGGAGCCCACACGCGGAGCCGCCCAGTCACAACGATCAGAAGTCATGTTCAACTCGACACGAGATCTCCTCCCCAGGTCATGGATATGGGTGCCCGAACATCGCCGATATAGTCACCACCTCCTGTTTATTCCCACCCTTTCAGCGAAAGAATTGGGCATAACTTTCCGCACGGGCATCGGAATCGCTTATAAGACTCCAATTCGGAATCGGCACTCAGAGGCGCTCGACGCCACCTTATAGCCTCAGGCGATAACACGTCATTTTGGGGTCAAAAAACCTTCGTTTCGCACTCTAAAAATGCGATTCTAGCCGACGATCTCCCCTATTCCAAGGTTTTTTGGCAGTAGAGACTCCCTCAATTATGCGAATCGCTGGCGGAGCCCACACGCAGAGCCGCCCAGGCACAACGATCGGAAGTCGTGTTCAACTCGACACGAGATCTCCTCCCCACGTCATGGATATGGGTGCTCGAACATCGCCGATATAGTCACCCCCTCCTGTTTATTCCCACCCTTTCAGCAAAAGAATTGGGCATAACTTTCCGCACGGGCATCGGAATCGCTTATGTTACCACAATTCGGAATCGGCACTCTGAGATGGTCGACAATGTGCTGGTTTCGCAGAATTCCATTACGAGGCCAAAATCCCTTCTGGAGGGTGTCTACTAGTACATCGACTGTCGTACCCTCCGGTCGGACGCGGATATTTATTCGCCCGGGGATCGGAACCGCCCGCGAGGCCCCAATTAAAATCGACACTTCGACCCGGTCGGTAAATGGTCGAATTCAGAGATTTCCGGTCCGGCGCCCAAATTCCACTCCGGGAGTGCAGTCGCAGGCTGCCGATGCGATCGCATACGGACACCGCTTCGCTCAAACGGGCATAACGTTTCGCACGGTTATCGGAATCGCTTATAATACACCAATTCGGAATCGACACTCGTAGGCGCTCGACGCCCCCTTGTTGCCTAAGGCGATAAGACGTCGTTTTGGGTTAAAAAAACCATCGTTTCGCACTCCGAAATTGCAATTATAGCCGACGATCTCCCCTATTCCAACGTTTTTTGGCAGTAGCGACTCCCTCAATTATGCGAATCGCTGGCAGACCCCACACACAGAGCCGCCCAATCACAGCGATGGGAAGTCGTGTTCAACTCGACGCGAGATCTCCTCCCCAGGTTGTTGATATGGGTGCCCAAACATCGCCGATATAGTCACCCATCCGGTTTATTCCCACCCCTTCAGCGAAAGAATTGGGCATAACTTTCCGCACGGGTATCAGAATCGCTTCTGTGACCACAATTCGGAATCGGCACTCCGAGATGGTCGACAGCGCGCTGGTTTCGCGGAATTCCGTTTCTGAGCTAAAATCCCCCCCCCCTGAGCATGTGTACTAGTACACCGACTGCCGTACCGTCCGGTCAGACGCTGATATTTATTCTCCCGGGTGTCGGAACCGCCCGCGAGGCCCCGATTCAGAATCGGGACTTCAACCCGGTCGGTAAATCGTCGCATTCGGAGATTTCCGGTCCGACGCGCAAATTCCTCTCCGGGAGCGCGGTCGCAGGCTGCCGATGCGATCGCATACGCACACCCCTTCGCTCAAATGGGCATAACTTTTCGGTCGGTTATCAGAATTACTTATAAAACACCAATCCAGAATCGACACTCAGAGGCGCTCGATGCTTATCGTCTCAGGCGATAAGACGCCAGTTTGGGGTCAAACAACCTTCGTTTCGCACTCCAAAATTGCGATTCTAGCCGACGATCTCCCCTATTCCAAGGTTTTTTGGCAGTAGCGACTCCCTCAATTATGCGAATCGCTGGCGGAACCCACACGCGGAGCCGCCCAGTCACAGCAATCGGAAGTCGTGTTCAACTCGAAGCGAGATCTCCTCCCCAGGTCGTGGATATGGGTGCCCGAACATCGCCGATATAGTCACCCCCTCCGGTTTATTCCCGCCCTTTTAGCGAAAGAATTGGGCATAACTTTCCGCACGGGCATCAGAATCGCTTATGTTACCACAATTCGGAATCGGCACTCCGAGACGGTCGATAGTGTGCTGGTTTCGCGAAATTCCATTCAAGGGCCAAAATTCCCCCCGGAGTGTGTGTACTAGTACACCGACTGACGTACACTCCGGTCGGACGCGGATATTTATTCGCCCAGGGGTCGAAACTGCCCGCGAGGCCCCAATTTAGAATCGACACTTTGACCTGGTCGGTAAATGTTCGCATTTGGAGATTTCCGGTCCGGCCCCCAAATTCCGCTTCGGGAGCGCGGTCGCAGGCTGCCGATGCGATCGCATACGAACACCGCTTCGCTCAAACGGGCATAACTTTTTGCTCGGTTATCGGAATGGCTTATAAGAACCCAATTCGGAATCGGCACTCGGAGGCGCTCGACACCCCCTTGTTGCCTAAGGCGATAAGACGTCGTTTCGGGGTCACAAAACCTTCGTTTTACACTCCAAAATTGCGATTCTAGCCGACGACCTCCCATATTCCAAGGTTTTTTGGCAGTAGCGACTCCCTCAATTATGCGAATCACTGGAGGAGCCCACACGCGGAGGCGCCCAGTCATAGCGATCGGAAGTCGTGTTCAACTCGAATCGAGATCTCCTCCCCAGGTTGTAGATATGGGTGCCCGAACATCGCCGATATAGTCACCCCCTCTGGTTTATTCCCACCCCTTCAACGAAAGAATTGGACATAACTTTCCGTACGGGCGTCGGAATCGCTTTTATTACCACAAATCGGATCGGCACTCCGAGACGGTCGACAGTGCGCTGTTTCGCGAAATTCCATTTCGGGGCCTAATTTCCCCCCGGAGCGTGTGTGACTGTCGTACCCTCTGGTCGGACACTGATATTTATTCGCCCGGGGGTCGGAACCGCCCGCAAGGCGCCAATTCAGAATCGGCACTTCGACCCGGTCGGTAAATGGTTGCATTCGGAGATTTCCCGTCCGGCTGCCAAGTTCCTCTCCGAGAGCGCGGTCGCGAGCTGCCGATGTGATCGCATACGGACACCGCTTCGCTCAAACGGACATAACTTTTCACTCGGATATCAGAATCGCTTATAAGACCCCAATTCGGAATCGGCACTCAGAGGCGCTCGACGCTCTTGTTGGCTCAGGTAGGCTTTGTACGGACGACCGTGTCGCACTCCTCTTGACTGGTTCGAGGTTGGTGAGCGAGTTGTCACTGGGCCGGAGTTGGTTCAGCAGTCAGTTGAGGTAGTTCAGCTTGTGAGACAGAGGCTTCAGTCAGCTCAGAGTCGGCAGAAGAGTTATGCAGATCAGCGCAGACGACCGCTCGAGTTTCAGGTAGGAGACCAGGTGTTTTTTCGTGTGTCTCCTATGGGGAGTGGTGAGGTTCGGTAAGCGTGGAAAGTTGAGTCCTCGCTTTATTGGGCCTTTTACATTTCTGAGCGGCGTCGGAGGTTTGGCGTACATACTTGAGCTTCCGTCAGAGTTGGGAGCAGTGCACGACGTGTTCCACGTGTCGATGCTTCGGAGATATCTTGCTGACGAGTCTCACGTTCTGCAGAGTGCAGAGTGGTCTGAGGTGACTCCAGTGTTGACTGTACCAGAGTTTCCGTTGCACATTGAGGATCGCCGAGTCCAGAGTTGAGGAACAGGCAATCCCTTTAGTTCGTGTTGGTTGGCAGCGACACTCCGGTGGTGAGTCGACATGGGAGCGGGAGGACGAAATGCGCGAGCAGTTTCCGTACCTCTTTGGTGAGTCTTCTTTCTTTATGTGTTTGAATTTTGAGGGCAAAATTCCTTAAGGGGGGAGGGCTGTAAGTTCTCGGGTCTTTAGTGGATCCTTATTGGGTCTGTAGTGATTCTGTGTGGTTGACGGCCAGGCTTGCCGTTGAGTCAGAGTCAGCGTCCAGCGATGTGGACGTCTGATGTTGAACTCAACGACATGTGATCTGGACGTCAGTGTGTAGGCGGTTCAGTTGGCAGCCATAGATGTTGACGTCGACTAACCAGTCCTGTTGAAATAGGGCAGCCCGAGAGCAGAGCTTCTTCTTCTCCTTTCCTCTCCTTCCTTCCACCTTTGCCTTTCTTGATTCCTGCAGCTTCTGTTGGGTGATTTGAGCTCGTGGGAAGGCCCTGGATCGTGTGGCGTTGCTTGATCGGGCGGGAAACGCATGGTTTTGGCGTGATTCGCGCGGAGTCTTCGGGGAGATCCGGCGCGATTAGTGGCTGTTTGGGGATTCTTAAGGCGTTCTGAGGTAGGGACTTAACCCCTATAACCCTCCCCAGCAAACTAGCATGCCCAATTAAGTAATACGTTGTCGTTTCGGGGTCGAAAAACCTTCGTTTCGCACTCCAAAATTGCGATTCTAGCCGACGATCTCTCCTATTCGAAGGTTTTTTGGCAGTAGCGACTCCCTCAATTATGCGAATCACTGGCGGAGCCCACACACGGAGCCGCCCAGTCACAACGATCAGAAGTCATGTTCAACTCGACACGAGATCTCCTCCCCAGGTCATGGATATGGGTGCCCGAACATCGCCGATATAGTCACCCCCTCCTGTTTATTCCCACCCTTTCAACAAAAGAATTGGGCATAACTTTCCGCACGAGCATCGGAATCGCTTATGTTACCACAATTCGGAATCGGCACTCCAAGATGGTCGACAATGTGCTGGTTTCGCAGAATTCCATTACGGGGCCAAAATCCCCCCTGGAGGGTGTCTACTAGTACAACGACTGTCGTACCCTCCGGTCGGACGCGGATATTTATTCGCCCAGGGATCGGAACAGCCCGCGAGGCCTCAATTAAAATCGACACTTCGACCCGGTCGGTAAATGGTCGAATTCAGAGATTTCCGGTCCGGCGCCCAAATTCCACTCCGGGAGTGCGGTCGCAGGCTGCCGATGCGATCGCATACGACACCGCTTCGCTCAAACGGGCATAACGTTTCGCTCGGTTATCGGAATCGCTTATAATACACCATTCGGAATCGACCTCGGAGGCGCTCGACGACCCCCCTCGTTGTCTAAGGCGATAAGACGTCGTTTTGGGTTCAAAAACCCTTCGTTTCGCACTCCGAATTGCAATTCTAGCCGACGATCTCCCCTATTCCAAGGTTTTTTGGCAGTAGCGACTCCCTCAATTATGAGAATCGCTGGCAGAGCCCACACACAGAGCCGCCAATCACAGCGATGGGAAGTCATGTTCAACTCGACGCGAGATCTCCTCCCCAGGTCGTTGATATGGGTGCCCGAACATCGCCGATATAGTCACCCATCCGGTTTATTCCCACCCCTTCAGCGAAAGAATTGGGCATAACTTTCCGCACGGGCGTCGGAATCGCTTATGTTACCACAATTCAGAATCGGCACTCCGAGACGGTCGACAGCGCACTGGTTTCGTAGAATTCTGTTCTGGGGCCAAAATTCCCCCCGGAGCGTGTGTACTAGTACACCGACTGCTGTACCCTTCGGTGGGACGTGGATATTTATTCGCCCAGGGGTCGGAACCGCCCGCGATGCGCCAATTCAGAATCGGCACTTCGACCCGGTCGATAAATGGTTGCATTCGGAGATTTCTGGTCCGTCGCCCAAATTCCTCTCCGGGAGTGCGGTCACGGGCTGCCGATGCGATCGCATACGGACACCGCTTCGCTCAAACGGGAATAACTTTTCACTCGGTTATCGGAATCGCTTATAAGACCCCAATTCGGAATCGGCACTCGGAGGCGCTCGACGCCCTGTTGTTGCCTAAGGCGATAAGTCGTCGTTTCGTGGTCGAAAAACCATCGTTTCGCACTCCGAAATTTTGATTCTAACCGACGATCTCCCCTATTCCATAGTTTTTTGGCAGTACCGACTCCCTCGATTACGCGAATCACTAGCGGAGCCCACACGCGGAGCCGCTCAGTCACAGCGATCGGAAGTCGTGTTCAACACGACGTGAGATCTCCTCCCCAGGTCGTGGATATGGGTGCCCGAACATCGCCGATATAGTCACCCATCCGGTTTATTCCCACCCCTTCAGCGATAGAATTGGGCATAACTTTCCGCACGGGTATCAGAATCACTTATGTGACCACAATTCCGAATCGGCACTCCGAGATGGTCGACAGCGCGCTGGTTTCGCGGAATTCCGGTCGGGGCTAAACCCCCCCCTGAGCATGTGTACTAGTACACCGACTGCCGTACCCTCCGGTCAGACGCTGATATTTATTCGCCCGGGGGTCGGAACCGCCCGCGAGACCCCGATTCAGAATCGGGACTTCGACCCGGTCGGTAAATGGTCGCATTCGGAGATTCCGGTCTAGTGCGTAAATTCCTCTCCGGGAGCGCGGTCGCAGGCTGCCGATGCGATCGCATACGGACACCCCTTCGCTCAAATGGGCATAACTTTTCGGTCGGTTATCAGAATTACTTATAAAACCCCAATCCGAAAACGGCACTCAGAGGCGCTCGATCTTTATCGTCTCAGGCGATAAGACGCTAGTTTGGGGTCAAACACCTTCGTTTCGCACTCCAAAATTATGATTCTAGCCGACGATCTCCCATATTCCAAGGTTTTTTTGTAGTAGCGACTCCCTCATTATGCGAATCGCTGGCGGAACCCACACGCGGAGCCGCCCAGTCCAGCAATCGGAAGTCGTGTTCAACTCAACGCGAGATCTCCTCCCCAGGTCGTGGATATGGGTGCCCGAACATCGCCGATATAGTCACCCCCTCCGGTTTATTCCCACCCTTTCAGCGAAAGAATTGGGCATAACTTTCCGCACGGGCATCGGATCACTTATGTTACCACAATTCGGAATCGGCACTCCGAGACGGTCGACAGTGTGCTGGTTTCGCGAAATTCCATTCCGGGGCCAAATTCCCCCCCCCCCGGTGTGTGTATTAGTACACCGACTGACGTACACTCCGGTCGGACGTGGATATTTATTCGCCCGGCGGTCGGAACTGCCTGCGAGGCCCCAATTTAGAATCGGCACTTTGACCTGGTCGGTAAATGTTCGCATTTGTAGATTTCCGGTCCGGCGCCCAAATTCCTCTTCGAAAGCGCGGTCGCAGGCTGCCGATGCGATCACATACGGACACCGCTTCGCTCAAACGGGCATAACTTTTTGCTCGGTTATTGGAATGGCTTATAAGAACCCAATTCGGAATCGGCACTCGGAGGCGCTCGACGCCCCCTTGTTGCCTAAGGCGATAAGACGTCGTTTAGGGGTCACAAACCTTCGTTTTAACACTCCAAAATTGCGATTCTAGCCGACGATCTCCCATATTCCAAGGTTTTTTTGGCAGTAGCGACTCCCTCATTATGCGAATCACTGGAGAGCCCACACGCGGAGGCGCCCAGTCATAGCGATCGGAAGTCGTGTTCAACTCGAATCGAGATCTCCTCCCCAGGTTGTAGATATGGGTGCCCGAACATCTCCGATATAGTCACCCCATCTGGTTTATTCCCACCCATTCAGCGAAAGAATTGGATATAACTTTCCGCACGGGCGTCGGAATCGCTTATGTTACCACCAATTCGAAATCGGCAGTCCGTGACGGTCGACAGCGCGCTGGTTCGCGGATTCCATTCGGGGCCTAAATTCCCCCCCCCCCCCCCGGAGCGTGTATGACGTCGTACCCTCTGGTCGGACACGAATATTTATTCGCCCGGGAGTCGGAACCGCCCGCGAGGCGCCAATTCAGAATCGGCACTTCGACCCGGTCGGTAAATGGTTGCATTCGGAGATTTCCGGTCCGGCTGCCAAATTCCTCTCCGAGAGCGCGGTCGCGGGCTGCCGATGCGATCGCATACGGACACCGCTTCGCTCAAACGGGCATAACTTTTCACTCGGTTATCGGAATCGCTTATAAGACCCCAATTCGGAATCGGCACTTAGAGGCGCTAGACGCTCACTTGTTGGCTCAGGTGATACGTTGTTGTTTTGGGGTCGAAAAACCTTCGTTTCGCACTCCAAAATTGCAATTCTAGCTGACGATCTCCCTATTCCAAGGTTTTTTGGCAGTAGCGACTCCCTCGATTACGTGTATGACTGGCGGAGCCCACACGCGGAGCCGCCCAGTCACAGCGATCGGAAGTCGTGTTCAACTCGACACGAGATCTCCTCCCCAGGTCGTGGATATGGATGCCCGAACATCGCCGATATAGTCACCCCCTCCGGTTTATTTCAACCCCTTCAACGAAAGAATTGGGCATAACTTTTCGCACGGGCGTTGGAATCGCTTATGTTACCACAATTCGGAATCGGCACTCCGAGACGGCGACAGCACGCTGATTTATGGAATTCCATTCCGAGGAGAAAATCCCCCCCCCCCCCCCCCCCGCGGAGCATGTGTACTAGTACACCGACTGCCGTACCCTCAGTCGGACGCAGATATTTATTCGCCGAGGGTGGGAACCCCCGCGAGACGCCAATTCAGAATCGGCACTTCGACCGGTCGGTAAACGGTTACATTCGGAGATTTCCGGTCCAGCGCCCAAATTCCTCTCCGGGAGCGCGGTCATGGGATGCCGATGCGATCGCATACGGACACCGCTTCGCTCAAACTGGCATAACTTTTCACTCGGTTATCGGAATTGCTTATAAGACCCCAATTCGAAATCGGCACTCAGAGACGCTCGATGCACCCTTGTTGCCTAAGGCGATAAGACGTCGTTTCGGGGTCGAAAAATCTTCGTTTCGCACTCCAAAATTGTGATTCTAGCCGACGATCTCCCCTATTGCAAGGTTTTTTGGGAGTAGAGACTCCCTCGATTACGCGTATCACTGGCGGAGCCTACACGCGGAGCCGCCGAGTCACAGCGATGAGAAGTCATGTTCAACTCGATGCGAGATCTCCTCCCCAGGTCGTGGATATGGGTGCTCGAACATCGCCGATATAGTCACCCCTCGGTTTATTCCCACCCTTTCAACGAAAGAATTGGGCGTAACTTCCGCACGGGTATCAGAATCACTTATGTGACCACAATTCGGAATCGACACTCCGAGACGGTCGACAGCACGCGGGTTTTGCGAAATTTCGTTCCGGGGCTAAAATTCCCCCCCCCCTAAGCGTGTGTACTAGTACACCGACTGCCGTACCCTCTGGTCAGAAGCAGATATTTATTCGCCCGGGGGTCGGAACCGCCCGCGAGGCCACGATTCAGAATTGGCACTTCGACCCGGTCGGTAAATGTTCGCATTCGGAGATTTCCGGTCCGGCGAGCAAATTCCTCTCTGGGAGCGCGGTCGCAGGCTGCCGATGCGATCGCATACGGACACCGCTTCGCTCAAATGGGCATAACTTTTCAGTCGGTTATCAGAATCGCTTATAATACCGCAATCTGGAATCGGCACTCAGAGGCACTCGATGTTTATCGCTTCGGGCTATAAGACGCCGGTTTGGGGCCGAACAACCTTCGTTTCGCACTCCAAAATTGCGATTCTAGCCGACGATCTCCCTTATTTGAAGGTTTTTTGGCAGTAGCGACTCCCTCAATTATGCGAATCGCTGGTGGAGCCCACACGCGGAGCCTCCTAGTCACAGCAATCGGAAGTCGTGTTCAACTCGACGCAAGATCTCCTCCCCAGGTCATGGATATGGGTGCCCGAACATCGCCGATATAGTCACCCTCCGGTTTATTCCCACCCTTTCAGCGAAAGACTTGGCATAACTTTCCACACGGGCATCGGAATCGCTTATGTTACCACAATCGGATCGGCACTCCAAGACGGTCGCTACTGTGCTGGTTTTGCGGAATCTATTCCATGGCCAAAATTCCCCCGGAGTGTGTGTACTAGTACACCGACTGAGTACCCTCCGGTCGGACGCGGATATTTATTCGTCGGGGGGTCGGAACTGCCCGCAAGGCCCCATTTAGAATCGGCACTTGACCTGGTCGGTAAAGTTCGCATTGGAGATTTCGGTCCGCGCCCAAATCCTCTCCGGGAGCGCGGTCGCAGGGTGCCGATGCGATCGCATACGGACACCGCTTCGCTCAAACGGGGATAACTTTCGCTCGGTTATCGGAATCGCTTATAAGACCCCAATTCGGAATCGGCACTCGGAGGCGCTCGACGTCCCCTTGTTGCCTCAGATGATACGTTGTCGTTTTGTGGTCGAAAAACTTCGTTTCGCACTCCGAAATTGCACTTCTAGCCGACGATCTCTCCAATTCCAAGGTTTTTTGGCAATAGAGACTTCGATTACGTGTATCGCTGGCGGAGCCCACACGCGGAGTCGCCCAATCACAGAGATCGGAAGTCATGTTCAACTCGACATGAGACTCCTCCCAGGTCGTGGATATGGATGCCCGAACATCGCCGATATAGTCACCCCTCGGTTATTCCCACCCCTTCAGCGAAATAATTAGATATAACTTTCCGCACCGCGTCGGAATCGCTTATGTTACAACAATTCGGAATCGGCACTCCGAGACGGTCGACAGCGCACTGGTTTTGCGGAATTCCATTCGATGACAAAATCCCCCCCCCCCCCCCCCCACCGGAGCGTGTGTACTAGTACACCGACTGCCGTACCCTCCGGTCGGACGCAGATATTTATTCGCCCGGGGGTCTGAACCGCCCTCGAGGCGCCAATTCAGAATCGGCACTTCTACCCGGTCGGTAAACAGTTGCATTCGGAGATTTCCGGTCCGGCGCCCAAATTCCTCTCCGGGAGCGCGGTCACGGGCTGCCGATGCGATCGCATACGGACACCGCTTCGCTCAAACAGACATAACTTTTCACTCGGTTATCGGAATCGCTTATAAGACCCCAATTCGGAA
Source organism: Colocasia esculenta (assembly GCA_014218235.1). Classification (NCBI taxonomy): domain Eukaryota; kingdom Viridiplantae; phylum Streptophyta; class Magnoliopsida; order Alismatales; family Araceae; genus Colocasia; species Colocasia esculenta. The sequence continues at coordinate 210,219,900 of CM024753.1, forward strand.
TCGGCACTCGGAGGCGCTCAACGCACCCTTGTTGCCTAAGGAGATAAGACGTCGTTTCGGGGTCAAAAAATCTTCGTTTCACACTCTGAAATTGCGATTCTAGCGGACGATCTCCCCTATTCCAAGGTTTTTTGGCAGTAGCGACTCCCTCGATTACGCGTATCGCTGGTGAAGCCCGCACGCGAAGCCGCCCAGTCACAACGATCGGAAGTCATGTTCAACTCGACGCGAGATCTCCTCCCCAGGTCGTGGATATGGGTGCCCGAACATCGCCGATATAATCACCCCTCCGGTTTATTCCCACCCCTTCAGCAAAAGAATTGGGCATAACTTTCTGCACGGGCGTCGGAATCGCTTATGTTACCACAATTCGGAATCGGCACTCCGAAACGGTCGACAGCGCGCTGGTTTCTAGGAATTCCGTTCCGGGGCCAAAATTCCCCCCGGAGCGTGTACACCGACTGCAGTACCCTCCAGTCAGACACAGATATTTATTCGCCCGGGGGTCAGAACCGCCCACGAGTCCCCAATTTAGAATCGACACTTCGACCCGGTCGGTAAATGGCCCCATTGGGAGATTTCCGGTCCGGCGCCCAAATTCCTCTCCGGGAGCGCGGTCGCAGGCTACCAATGCAATCGCATACGGACACCGCTTCGCTCAAACGGACATAACGTTTCACTCGGTTATCGGAATCGCTTATAAGACCCCAATTCGGAATCGGCACTCGGAGGCGCTCGACACCCCCTTGTTTCCTAAGGCGATAAGACGTCATTTCGGGGTCACAAAACCTTTGTTTTACACTCCAAAATTGTGATTCTAGCCAACGATCTCCCCTATTCCAAGGTTTTTTGGCAGTAGCGACTCCCTCAATTATGCGGATCGCTGGCGGAGCCCACACGCGGAGCGCCCATTCACAGCGATGGGAAGTGGTGTTCAACTCGACGCGAGATCTCCTCCCCAGGTCGTGGATATGGGTGCCCAAACATCGCCTTTATAGTCACCCCCTCCGGTTTATTCCCACCCCTTCAACGAAAGAATTGGGAATAACTATCCGCACAGGCATCAGAATCGCTTATGTGACCACAATTCGGAATCGGCACTCCGAGACGGTCGTCAATGTGCTGGTTTCGCGGAATTCTGTTTGTGGGCCAAACTTTCCCCTCGGAGTGCGTGTACTAGTACACCGACTGCCCTACCCTTCAGTCGGACGCGGATATTTATTCGCCCGGGGGTCGGAACCGCCCGCGATGCGCCAATTCAGAATCGACACTTCGACCCGGTCGGTAAATGGTTGCATTCGGATATTTCCAGTCTGGTGCCCAAATTCCTCTCCGGGAGAGCGGTCGCGGGCTGCCGATGAGATCGCATACGGACACCGCTTCGCTCAAACGGGCGTAACTTCTCACTCGGTTATCGGAATCGCTTATAAAACCCCAATTCGGAATCGACACTTGGAGGCTTTCGACGCCCCCTTGTTGCCTATCGCGATAAGACGTCGTTTCGGGGTCGAATAACCTTCGTTTCACACTCCGAAATTGCGATTCTAGCCGACGATCTCCCCTATTCCAAAGTTTTTTGGCAGTAGTGACTCCCTCGATTATGCGAATCACTAGCGGAGCCCACACGTGGAGTCGCCCATTCACAGCGATCGAAAGTCGTGTTCAACACGACGCGAGATCTCCTCCCCAGGTCGTGGATATGGGTGCCCAAACATCGCCTTTATAGTCACCCCCTCCGGTTTATTCCCACCCCTTCAACGAAAGAATTGGGAATAACTATCCGCACAGGCATCAGAATCGCTTATGTGACCACAATTCGGAATCGGCACTCCGAGACGGTCGTCAATGTGCTGGTTTCGCGAAATTCCATTCCGGGGTCAAAATTCCCCCCGGAGTGTGTACTAGTACACCGACTGACGTACACTTCGGTCAGACGTGGATATTATTCGCCCGGGGGACGGAACCGCCTGCGAGGCCCCAATTCAGAATCGGCACTTCGACCTGGTCGGTAAATGGTCGCATTCGGAGATTTCCGGTCTGGCTCGTAAATTTATCTCCGGGAGCACGGTTGCAGGCTGCCGATGCGATCGCATACGGACGCCCCTTCGCACAAATGGGCATAACTTTTCGCTCGGTTATCGGAATCGGTTATAAGACCCCAATCTGGAATCGACACTTAGTGGCGCTCGATGTTCCTTTATCACCTCAGGCGATAAGACGCCGGTTTGGGGTCAAACAACCTTCGTTTCGCACTCCAAAATTGTGATTCTAGCCGACGATCTCCCCTATTCCAAAGTTTTTTGGCATTAGCGACTCTCTCAATTATGTGAATCGCTGGCGGAGCCCACATGCGGAGCCGCCCAATCAGGCGATCGAAAGTCGTGTTCAACTCGACGCGAGATCTCCTCCCCAGGTCGTGGATATGGGTGCCCGAACATCGCCGATATTGTCACCCCCTCCGATTTATTCCCTCCCTTTCAGCGAAAGAATTGGGGATAACTTTCCGCACGGGCATCGAAATCGCTTATGTTACCACAATTTGGAATCGGCACTCCGAGACGGTGGACTGCGTGCTGTTTTTGCAGAATTCCATTCCGGAGCCAAAATTCCCCCCGGAGTGTGTGTACTAGTGCACCGACTGCCGTACCCTCCGGTCGGACGCGAATATTTATTCGCCCGGGGGTCGGAACTGCCAGCGAGACCCAAATTTAGAATCGGCACTTCGACCCGGTCGGTAAATGGTCGCATTGGGAGATTTCCGTTCCGGCGCCCAAATTCCTGTCTGGGAGCGCGGTCGCAGGCTGCCGATGCGATCGCATACGGACACCACTTCGCTCAAACGGGCATAACTTTTCACTCGGTTATCAGAATCGCTTATAAGACCCTAATTCGGAATCGGCACTCGGAGGCGCTCGACGCCCCCTTATTGCCTAAGGCAAAAAGACGTCATTTCGGGGTCAAAAAACCTTCGTTTCGCACTCTGAAATTACGATTCTAGCCGACGATGTCCTCTATTCCAAGGTTTTTTAGCAGTAGCGACTCCCTCAATTTGCGAATCGCTGGCGGAGCCCACACGCGGAGCCGCCCAGTCACAGCAATCGGCAATGTGTTCAACTCGATGCGAGATCTCCTCCCCAGGTCGTGGATAGGGGTGCCCGAACATCGCCGATATAGTCACCCCCTCCGGTTTATTCCCACCCCTTCAGTGAAAGAATTGGGCATAACTTTCAGCACGGGAGTCGGAATCGCTTATGTTACCACAATTCGGAATCGGCACTCCGAGACGGTCGACAGCGCACTGGTTTCGCGGAATTCCATTCAGGGGCCAAATTCCCCCCCCCCCCCCAGAGCGTGTGTACTAGTACACCGAATGCCGTACCCTCCAATCGGACGTGGACTAAGAATCGACACTTCGACCGGTTCGGTAAATGGTTGCATTCGGAGATTTCCGGTCCCGCCCAAATTCCTCTCCGGGAGAGCGGTCGCGGGCTGCCGATGCGATCGCATACGGACACCGCTTCGCTCAAACGGGCATAATTTTCACACGGTTATCGGAATCGCTTATAAGACACAAATTCGGAATCGGCACTCGGAGGCGCTCGACGTGATAAGACGTCGTTTCGGGGTCGAAAAACCTTCATTTCGCACTCCAAAATTGCGATTCTAGCCGACAAGCTCCCCTATTCTATGGTTTTTTGGCAGTAGCGACTCCCTCGATTACGCGAATCGTTGGCGGAGCCCACACGCGGAGCCGCCCAGTCACAGCGCTCGGAAGTCGTGTTCAACATGACGCGAGATCTCCTCCCCAGGTCGTGGATATGGGTGCCCGAACATCGCCGATATAGTCACCCCCTCCGGTTTACTCCCACCCCTTCAGCGAAAGAATTTGGCATACCTTTCCGCACGGGCATCAGAATCGCTTATGTGACCACAATTCGACATCGGCACTCCGAGACGGGTGACAATGCGCTGATTTTGTGGAATTCCGTTCCGGGGCCAAAATTCCCCCCGAAACGTGTGTACTAGTATACCGACTGCCGTACCCTCCGGTCGGACGCGGATATTTATTCGTCCGGGGGTCGGAACCGCCTGCGAAGCGTCAATTCAGAATCGGCACTTCGACACGGTCGGTAAATGGTCGCATTCGGAGATTTCCGGTCCGGCGGCCAAATTCCTCTCCGGGAGTGCGGTCGCGGGCTACCGATGCGATTGCATACGGACACCGCTTCGCTCAAACGGGCATAACTTTTCACTCGGTTATCGGAATCATTAATAAGACCCCAATTCAGAATCGACACTCGGAGATGCTCGACGACCCCTTGTTGCTTAAGGCGATAAGACGTTGTTTCGAGGTCGAAAAACCTTCGTTTCGCACTCCGAAATTGTGATTGTAGATGACGATCTCCCATATTCCAAGGTTTTTTTACAGTAGCGACTCCATCGTTTACGCGAATCACTGGCGGAGCCCACACGTGGAGCCGCCCTATCACAGCTATCGAAAGTCATGTTCAACTCTACTCGAGATCTCCTCCCCAGGTCGTGGATATGGATGCCCGACCATCGCCGATATAGTCACCCCCTCCAGTTTATTCCCACCCCTTCAGCGAAAGAATTGGACATAACTTTCTGCACGGGCGTTGGAATCGCTTATGTTACCACAATTTGGAATCGACACTCCGAGACGGTCGACAGCGCGGTGGTTTCGTGGAATTCCATTCCGGGGACAAAATTCCCCCCGGAGTGTGTGTACTAGTACACCGACTGCCGTACCCTCCGGTCGGACGTGGATATTTATTCAACCGAGGGTTGGAACCGCCCGCGAGGCGCCAATTCAGAATCGGCACTTCGACCCGAACGGTAAATGGTTGCATTTGGAGATTTCCGGTCCGTTGCCCAAATTCCTCTCCGGGAGCGCGGTCACGGGCTGCCGATGCGATCGCATACGAACACCGCTTCGCTCAAACGGGCATAACTTTTCACTCGGTTATCGGAATCGCTTATAATACCCGAATTCGGAATCGGCACTCGGAGGCGCTCGACGCACCCTTGTTGTCTAACGCGATAAGACATCATTTTGGGGTCAAAAAACCTTCATTTCGCACTCCAAAATTGTGATTCTAGCCGACGATCTCCCCTATGCCAAGGTTTTTTGGCAGTAGCGACTCCCTCAATCATGCGCATCGCTGGCGGAGCCCACACGCGGAGCCGCCCAATCACAGCGATAGGAAGTCGTGTTCAACTCGACGCGAGATCTCCTCCCCAGGTCGTGGATATGGGTGCACGAACATCGCGATATAGTCACCCATCGGTTTATTCGACCCCTTCAGCGAAAGAATTAGGCATAACTTTCTGCACGCGCGTCGGAATCGCTTATGTTACCACAATTCGGAATCGGCACTCCGAGACGGTCGACAGCGCGCTGGTTTCGCGGAATTCTATTCTGGGGCCCAAATTTCCCTCGGAGGCGCTCGACGCTCTTTTGTTGCCTAAGGTGATAAGACGTCGTTTCGGGGTCGAAAAACCTTCATTTTGCACTCCAAAATTGCGATTCTAGCCGACGATCTCCCCTATTCCAAGATTTTTTGACAATAGCGACTCCCTCTATTACGCGAATCGCTGGCGGAGCTCACAGCGATCGGAAGTCGTGTTCATTTCGACGCGAGATCTCCTCCTCAGGTCGTGGATATGGGTGCCCGAACATCGCCGATATAGTCACCCCCTCCGATTTATTCCACCCCTTTAGCGAAAGAATTGGGCATAACTTTCCGCACGGACATCGGAATCGCTTATGTTACCACAATTTAAAATCGGCACTCCGAGACGGTCGACAGGGCGCTGGTTTCGAGAAATTCCGTTTCGGGGCCAAAATCCCCCCCGGAGCGTGTGTACTAGTACACCGATTGCCGTACCCTTCGGTCGGACGCGGATATTTATTCGCCCGGAGGTCGGAACCGCCCGCGAGGCTCCAATTCGGAATCGGCACTTAGACCCAGTCGATAAATGGCCGCATTCAGAGATTTCGGTCCGGCACCCAAATTCCTCTCCGGGAGCGCCGTCACAGGCTGCCGATGCGATCGCATACGGACACCGCTTCGCTCAAACGAGCATAACTTTTCGCTCGGTTATCGGAATCGCTTATAAGACCCCAATTCGGAATCGGCACTCGGAGGCGCTCGACGCTCCCTTGTTGCCTAAGGCGATAAGACGTCATTTTGGGGTAAAAAAACCTTCGTTTCGCACTATGAAATTACGATTCTAGCCAACGATCTCCCCTATTCCAAGGTTTTTTGGCAGTAGCGACTCCCTCAATTTTGCGAATCGCTGGCGGAGCCCACACGCGGAGCCGCCCAGTCACAGCGATCGGAAATTGTGTTCAGCTCGATGCGAGATCTCCTCCCCAGGTCGTGGATATGGGTGCACGAACATCGCCGATATAGTCACCCATCCGGTTTATTCCGACCCCTTCAGCGAAAGAATTAGGCATAACTTTCTGCACGCGCGTCGGAATCGCTTATGTTACCACAATTCGGAATCGGCACTCCGAGACGGTCGACAGCGCGCTGGTTTCGCGGAATTCTATTCTGGGGCCCAAATTTCCCTCGGAGGCGCTCGACGCTCTTTTGTTGCCTAAGGTGATAAGACGTCGTTTCGGGGTCGAAAAACCTTCATTTTGCACTCCAAAATTGCGATTCTAGCCGACGATCTCCCCTATTCCAAGGTTTTTGACAATAGCGACTCCCTCTATTACGCGAATCGCTGGCGGAGCTCACAGCGATCGGAAGTCGTGTTCATTTCGACGCGAGATCTCCTCCTCAGGTCGTGGATATGGGTGCCCGAACATCGCCGATATAGTCACCCCCTCCGATTTATTCCTACCCCTTTAGCGAAAGAATTGGGCATAACTTTCCGCACGGACATCGGAATCGCTTATGTTACCACAATTTAAAATCGGCACTCCGAGACGGTCGACAGGGCGCTGGTTTCGAGAAATTCCGTTCGGGGCCAAAATCCCCCCCGGAGCGTGTGTACTAGTACACGACTGCCGTACCCTTCGGTCGGACGCGGATATTTATTCGCCCGGAGGTCGGAACCGCCCGCGAGGCTCCAATTCGGAATCGGCACTTAGACCCAGTCGATAAATGGCCGCATTCAGAGATTTCCGGTCCGGCACCCAAATTCCTCTCCGGGAGCGCCGTCACAGGCTGCCGATGCGATCGCATACGGACACCGCTTCGCTCAAACGAGCATAACTTTTCGCTCGGTTATCGGAATCGCTTATAAGACCCCAATTCGGAATCGGCACTCGGAGGCGCGACGCTCCCTTGTTGCCTAAGGCGATAAGACGTCATTTCGGGGTAAAAAAACCTTCGTTTCGCACTATGAAATTACGATTCTAGCCAACGATCTCCCCTATTCCAAGGTTTTTTGGCAGTAGCGACTCCCTCAATTTTGCGAATCGCTGGCGGAGCCCACACGCGGAGCCGCCCAGTCACAGCGATCGGAAATTGTGTTCAGCTCGATGCGAGATCTCCTCCCCAGGTCGTGGATATGGGTGCCCGAACATCGCCGATATAGTCACTCCCTCCGGTTTATTCCCACCCCTTCAGTGAAAGAATTGGGCATAACTTTCAGCACGGGAGTCGAAATCGCTTATGTTACCACAATTCGGAATCGGCACTCCGAGACGGTCAACAGCGCGCTGGTTCGCAGAATTCCATTCAGGGGCTAAAATTCCCCCCCCCCCCCCCCCGGAGCGTGTGTACTAGTACACCGACTGCCGTACCCTCCAATCGGACGTGGACTAAGAATCGACACTTCGACCGGTTCGGTAAATGGTTGCATTCGGAGATTTCCGGTCCGGCGCCCAAATTCCTCTCCGGGAGCGCGGTCGCGGGCTGCCGATACGATCGCATACGGACACCGCTTCGCTCAAACGGGCATAATTTTCACTCGGTTATCGGAATCGCTTATAAGACACAAATTCGGAATCGGCACTCGGAGGCGCTCGACGCGCCCTTATTGCCGAAGGCGATAAGACGTCGTTTCGGGGTCGAAAAACCTTCATTTCACACTCCAAAATTGCGATTCTAGCCGACAAGCTCCCCTATTCTATGGTTTTTTGGCAGTAGCGACTCCCTCGATTACGCGAATCGCTGGCGGAGCCCACACGCGGAGCCGCCCAGTCACAGCGCTCGGAAGTCGTGTTCAACATGATGCGAGATCTCCTCCCCAGGTCATGGATATGGGTGCCCGAACATCGCCGATATAGTCACCCCCTCCGGTTTACTCCCACCCCTTCAGCGAAAGAATTCGGCATACCTTTCCGCACGGGCATCAGAATCGCTTATGTGACCACAATTCGAAATCGGCACTCCGAGACGGTTGACAATGCGCTGATTTTGCGGAATTCCGTTTCGGGGCCAAAATTCCCCCCCGAAACGTGTGTACTAGTATACCGACTGCCGTACCCTCCGGTCGGACGCAGATACTTATTCGCCCGGGGGTCAGAACCACCTGCGAAGCGTCAATTCAGAATCGGCACTTCGACACGGTCGGTAAATGGTCGCATTCGGAGATTTCCGGTCCGGCGGCCAAATTCCTCTCCGGGAGTGCGGTCGCGGGCTGCCGATGCGATTGCATACGGACACCGCTTCGCTCAAACGGGCATAGCTTTTCACTCGGTTATCGGAATCACTAATAAGACCCCAATTCAAAATCGACACTCGGAGACGCTCGACGACCCCTTGTTGCTTAAGACGATAAGACGTTGTTTCGAGGTCGAAAAACCTTCGTTTTGCACTCCGAAATTGTGATTGTAGATGACGATCTCCCCTATTCCAAGGTTTTTTGACAGTAGCGACTCCCTCGCTTATGTTACCACAATTTGGAATCGGCACTCCGAGACGGTCGACATCGCGGTGGTTTCGTGGAATTCCATTCCGGGGACAAAATTCCCCCCCGGAGCGTGTGTACTAGTACACTGACTGTCGTACCCTCCGGTCGGACGTGGATATTTATTCGACCGAGGGTCGGAACTGCCCGCGATGCGCCAATTCAGAATCGGCACTTCGACCCGGTCGGTAAATGGTTGCATTTGGAGATTTCCGGTCCGTTGCCCAAATTCCTCTCCGGGAGCGCGGTCACGGGCTGCCGATGCGATCGCATACGGACACCGCCTCGCTCAAACGAGCATAACTTTTCACTCGGTTATCGGAATCGCTTATAATACCCCAATTCGGAATCGGCACTCGGAGGCGCTCGACGCACCCTTGTTGCCTAACGCAATAAGACGTCATTTTGGGGTAAAAAAACCTTCATTTCGCACTCCAAAATTGCGATTCTAGCCGACGATCTCCCCTATGCCAAGTTTTTTAGCAGTAGCGACTCCCTCAATCATGCGCATCGCTGGCGGAGCCCACACGCGGAGCCGCCCAATCACAACGATGGAAGTCGTGTTCAACTCGACGCGAGATCTCCTCCCCAGGTCGTGGATATGGGTGCCCGAACATCGCCGATATAGTCACCCATCCGGTTTATTCCCACCCCTTCAGCGAAAGAATTAGGCATAACTTTCCGCACGGGCGTCGGAATCGCTTATATTACCACAATTCAGAATCGGCACTCTGAGACGGTCGACAGCGCGCTGGTTTCGCGGAATTCCGTTTCGGTGCCAAAATTCCCCCCCGGAGCGTGTGTACTAGTACACCGACTGCCGTACCCTCCGGTCGGACGCAGATATTTATTCGCCCGGGGGTCGGAACCGCCCGCGAGGCCCCAATTTAGAATCAACACTTCAACTCGGTTGGTAAATGGTCGCATTCGGAGATTTCCGGTCCGGCGCCCAAATTCCTCTCCGGGAGCGCCGTCGCAGGCTACCGATGGGATCGCATATGGACACCGCTTCGCTCAAACGGGCATAACGTTTCGCTCGGTTATCGAAATCGCTTATAAGACCCCAATTCTGAATCGGCACTCGGAGGCGCTCGATGCCCCTTTGTTGCCTAAGGTGATAAGACGTCGTTTCGAGGTCAAAAAACTGTTGTTTCGCACTCCAAAATTACGATTCTAGCCGACGATCTCCCCTATTCCAAAGTTTTTTGGCAGTAACAACTCCCTCGATTACGTGAATCACCGGCGAAGCCCACACTCAGAGCCGCCCAATCGCAGCGATGGGAAGTCGTGTTCAACTCGACGCGAGATCTCCTGCCCAGGTCGTGGATATGGGTGCCCGAACATCGCCGATATAGTCACCCCTCCGGTTTATTCCCACCCCTTCAGCGAAAGAATTGGGCATAACTTTCTGCACGGGCGTCGGAATCGCTTATGTTACCACAATTCGGAATCGGCACTCCGAGACGGTCGACAGCGCGCTGGTTTCGCGGAATTCTATTCTGGGGCCCAAATTTCCCCCCGGAGCGTGTGTATTAGTACACTGACTGCCGTACCCTCCGGTCGGACACAGATATTTATTAGCCCAGGGGTCGGAACCGCCCGCAAGGCCCCAATTCAGAATCGGCACTTCGACCCGGTCGGTAAATGGTCGCATTCGGAGATTTACGGTCCATCGCCCAAATTCCTGTCCGGAGCACGGTCGCAGACTGCCAATGCGATCGCATACGGACACCGCTTCGCTCAAACGGGCATAACTTTTCGCTTAGTTATCAGAATCACTTATAAGACCCCAATTCGGAATCGGCACTCGTAGGCGCTCGACGCCCCCTTGTTTCCTCGGGCGTTACATCGTCGTTTTGGGGTCGAAAAACCTGTGTTTCGCACACCGAAATTGCAATTCTAGCCGATGATCTCCCCTATTCCAAGGCTTTTTTAGTAGTAGCGACTCCCTCAATTATGCGAATCGCTGGCGGAGCTCACACGCGGAGCCGCCCAGTCACAGTGATCGGAAGGCGTGTTCAACTCGACGCGAGATCTCCTCCCCTGGTCATGGATATGGGTGCCCGAACATCGCCGATATAGTCACCCCATCCGGTTTATTCCCACCCCTTCAGCGAAAGAATTAGGCATAACTTTCCACATGGGCGTCGGAATTGCTTATGTTACCACAATTTAGAATCGACACTCCGAGACGGTCGACAGCATGCTGGTTTCGCGAAATTCCATTTCGGGGCCAAAATTCCCCCCAGAGCGTGTGTACTAGTACACCGACTGCCGTACCCTCCGGTCGGACGTAGATATTTATTCGCCTGGGGGTCGAAACCGCCCGCGAGGCCCCAATTCAGAATCGGCACTTCGACCCGGTCGGTAAATGGTCGCATTCGGAGATTTCCGGTCCGGCGCCCAAATCCCTCTCCGGGAGTGCGGTCGCAGGCTGCTGATGTGATCGCATATGGACACCGCTTCGCTCAAACAGTCATAACTTTTCACTCGGTTATCGGAATCGCTTATAAGACCCCAATTCGGAATCGGAACTCGGAGGCGCTTGATGCCTCGTTGTTGCCTATGGTGATAAGACACCGTTTCGGGGTCGAAAAACCTTCGTTTCGCACTCCAAAATTGCAATTCTAGCCAATGATCTCCCCTATTCCATGGTTTTTTGGCAGTAGCGACTCCCTCGATTACGCAAATCACTGGCGGAGCCCATACCGGAGCCGTCCAGTCACAACGACCGGATGTTATGTTCAACTCGACGCGAGATCTCCTCCCCAGGTCGTGGATATGGGTGCCCGAACATCACTGATATAGTTACACCCTCCGATTTATTCTCACCCCTTCAAAGAAAGAATTGGGCATAACTTTCCGCACGGGCATCAGAATCGCTTATGTGACCACAATTCGAAATCGGCACTGAGAGACGGTCGACAAGGCGCTGGTTTTGCGAAATTCCGTTCCGGGGCCAAAATCCCCCCCGGGAGCGTGCGTACTAGTACACCGACTGCCGTACCCTCCGATCGGACGCAGATATTTATTCGCCCGGGGGTCGGAACCGCCCGTGAGGCTCCAATTCGGAATCGGCACTTCGACCCAGTCAGTATATGGTCGCATTCGGAGATTTTCGGTCCGGCGCCCAAAATCCTCTCCGGGAGCGCGGTCGCAGGCTGCCGATGCGATCGCATACGGACACCGCTTCGCTCAAACGGGCATAATGTTTCGCTCGGTTATCAAAATCGCTTATAAGACCCCAATTCGGAATCGGCACTCAGAGTCGCTCGACACCCCATTATTGTCTCAAGCGATAAGACGTCGTTTCGGGGTCGAAAAACCTTCGTTTCGCACTCCGAAATTGCGATTCTAGCCGACGATCTCCCCTATTCCAAGGTTTTTTGGCAGTAGCGACTCCCTCGATTACGCGAATCGCTGGCGGAGTCCACACGTGGAGCCGCCCAGTCACAACGATCGGAAGTCCTGTTCAACTCGACGCGAGATCTCCTCCGCAGGTCGTGGATATGGGTGCCCGAACATCGCCGATACAGTCACCCCCTCCGGTTTATTTCAACCCCTTCAGCGAAAGAATTGGGCATAACTTTCCGCACGGGCGTCGGAATCGCTTATGTTACCACAATTCGGAATCGGCATTCCGAGACGATCGATAGCGCGCTGGTTTCACATAATTCCGTTTCGGGACAAAAATTCCCCCTGGAGCGTGTGTACTAGTCCACCGACTGTCGTACCCTCCGGTCGGACACATATATTTATTCGCCGGGGGTCGGAACCGCCCGCGAGGCACCAATTCAGAATCGACACTTCGACCCGGTCGGTAAATGGTTGCATTCGGAGATTTCTGATTCGGCGCCCAAATTCCTCTCCGGGAGCGCGGTCGCGGGTTGCCGATGCGATCGCATACGGACACCGCTTCGCTCAAACGGGTATAACTTTTCACTCGGTTATCGGAATCGCTTATAAGACCCGAATTCAGAATCGGCACTCGGAGGCGCTCGACGCTCTTTTGTTGCCTAAGGCGATAAGACGTCGTTTCGGGGTCGAAAAACCTTCATTTTGCACTCCAAAATTTCTATTCTAGCCGACGATCTCCCCTATTCCAAGATTTTTTGACAATAGCGACTCCCTCTATTACGCGAATCGCTGACGGAGCCCATAGCGATCGGAAGTCGTGTTCATTTCGACGCGAGATCTCCTCCTCAGGTCGTGGATATGGGTGCCCGAACATCGCCGATATAATCACCCCCTCCGATTTATTCTCACCCCTTCAGTGAAAGAATAGGGCATAACTTTCCGCACGGGCATCGGAATCGCTTATGTTACCACAATTTGAAATCAGCACTCTGAGACGGTCGACAGGGCGCTGGTTTCGCGAAATTCCGTTCCGGGGCCAAAATCCCCCCCCCCCCCCCGGAGCGTGTGTACTAGTACACCGACTGCCGTACCCTCCGGTCGGACGCGGATATTTATTCGCCGGGGGTCGGTACCGCCCGCCAGATGCCAAATAAGAATCGGCACTTCGACCCAGTCGATAAATGGCCGCATTCGGAGATTTCCGGTCCGGCACCCAAATTCCTCTCCGGGAGCGCCGTCGCAGGCTGCCGATGCGATCGCATACGGATACCGCTTCGCTCAAACGGGCATAACTTTTTGCTCAGTTATCAGAATCGCTTATAAGGCCCCAATTCAGAATCGGCACTCTGAGACGCTCGACGCCCTCTTATTGCTTTAGACGATAAGACGTCGTTTCGAGGTCGAAAAACCTTCGTTTCGCACTCCGAAATTACGATTCTAGCCGACGATCTCCCCTATTCTAAGATTTTTTGGTAGTAGCGACTCCCTCGATTACGCAAATCGCTGGCGGAGCCGCCCAGTCATAGAGATCAGAAGTCATGTTCAACTCGGCGCGAGATCTCCTCCCCAGGTCGTGGATATGGGTGCCCGAACATCGCCGATATAGTCACCCCCTCCGGTTTATTCCCACCCCTTCAGCGAAAGAATTGGGCATAACTTTCCGCACGGGTATCGGAATCGCTTATGTTACCACAATTCGGAATCGGCACTCTGAGACGGTCGACAGTGAGCTGGTTTCGTAGAATTCCGTTCCGGGGCCAAAATTCTCCCCCCCCCCTGGAGCGTGTGTACTAGTACACCGACTGTCGTACCCTCCGGTCCGACGCAGATACTTATTTGCCCGGGGCTGGGAACCGCCCTACCTAAATATGATACTTTAATATATTTTATTGCATTGTCAAAAAAATAATAATACATTTACTATACAAAAACACAGCCCTCTTAATAAATCCTTTGGCAACATGCAATGAAGATGGAGCATGATTTGGAACGAAAATATTTTAAACGGAATAAATATTATATTAACTTAGAGTGAAAACATAACCTCTCTCTTTTTTCAATTATGCTTTATTTTTTAAAAAATTACTTAAAAATTGTTTGGTAAATACCTATTCCATATGTATCTTCACATGTTGGTAGAACTCACCGGATGAGTGGCCAGTAAAGATCATGGAGGGGCAGGAGGACATCATCTTGGGAGAGGCCAGGGGTCTTCCACATCAGCAACCTCCAATGGTTCTCTCTACAAGAAGGCCTTCAACGCTTTCTGAGTTATATAAATTTGAGAAATGCTGGTTACTCGGGCACCTTGATAACCCATTTGACGTGGATCGGCCGCACGGCCGACCTGATTGGTCGGCCACGCATGAGCCCCACGAAAATGACGTGGGGCCCACACGCGGCCGACCAATCAGGTCAGCCGTGCGGCCGATCCACGTAGGCCAGCTACTTAGACATCCGAGTAACTAGCATTTCTCTATAAATTTTCATTTAGTTGAATTGTGGCATGTTACTATATATAGTGTGCTCCTAAGAAAGAATTTGAATAAGGTCACTTGTGTCTCCAAAATTTCTTGAGAAATACTAATTACAGGTTGAGGTGTGAAGTTGGTCTAATTCTTGAAAAATACTTAAATGCATATCTTGGTGTGCATTAAGATAGCACACCTATTAAATTTATGTCATTTATTTTACAGGGTTTAGAAAATAGAGATGAAAGAGCCTTCGGACAAGACAAATGACACATTTCTAATGGAGGTGTCCAATTTAACATAGATTAAATATTTCTGTTAATTCGAATATGCTATGTCAACTCTAGTTAGATGTGCTGTGGCACGAAAGATGGAATGGCGGATGACAAAGGTGCAATAGTGAATGATGCACAATGGTAAGTAGAGGTGAGGAGACTACTGTTCCCTCACATATAACAAGACATAACATGTGATTGAAGACTAATCTAGTGTTCAAATTTCTTATGTCTATCAAAAAAAAATTTCAAGAGTTCTTGAAAGATATACGCACGGGATGAAATATATATTATGAAATAAAAAGGACAAATAGTTGGGTTTCAAACTATAGAAATAAGTATTTTCCTTTTTTTCCTTTTCCTAAATAAAAATAAGATTGACAATAACCTTATTCTTATCCTTTAATGAGTAAAATTTATTGCATTTTTAATTGTACTTTATAGTGTAATTTTGTCTTGTTATTAGGTGAACACAATATATAGATAATACAATATTGGTTAAAAAGAGATCTAAAATAAATTAAAAATGTATTAAAAATATAATCACTATTTTTCTTCTTTAATTTATATTCTTAGCACCAACATCATCATTATCATCATTATCATTAAAATTTTATGTGGCTACATAAATAATTATCCCATTATTCTTAGCATTCTATAAAAATTAAAATAAGACAGATATTTCCGACTTGCTTGGTGGAGATCGCAGATGAGGTCCCCGTCTTCTGGCCGGATACAAACTAAGAGCATAGATCCAAGCCAGGGTGAGTACTCCTCCATCGCACCTCCCCACTCCAAGCCAGGGTGTCCCGTGAGCGGAGGCGAAGGCGCGATCCCAGGTGAAGGAGATGGCTAGCTCCGAGGTCATCGCCGGCTACGACGGCACCTGCAGGGAGGTGAAGGAGTTCGACGAATCCAAGGCCGGCATCAAGGGCCTCGTCGACGCCGGAGTTACCACAATCCCCCGCTTCTTCCACCACCCAGATTCCCACCTCGCAATGCCACCCGCCACCACCGCTTCCTCCCTCTCCATCCCCACCATCGACCTCTCCCTCCCCACTTTCCCACGCTGTGGAACTCGTCGCCGCCGCCTCCCGCGACCGGGGCTTCTTCCAGGTCACCAACCACGGCCTGTTGGAAACAAGGCGGACAGCATGCATATAATTTTATATAATAAATTTATCGGCATGCAATGGGTACATATTGCAATAAGCATGTCATACACACCAAACGACACATTTGGGCAAGATCCAACAGAGGTCAATATAAAAATTGCATGCATGGTAAGCAAAAATCAGCAATAAAGGAACATTATTAATCAAATGAAGTAATCGGCATAGGCGTTCAAAAGAACTTCCCTTAGAGAAGAATACGCCCCCCACAATACCAGTGCGATGGAGTCCGACGTCCTTCCCCCAGAATACAACCGTCGCAACGATCTCGTGGACGCACTTCCGACGTGACCGTACTTCGAAATCAACCTCAATAAGATGACAGTCTCTCACAAATGATCAAGTAGAACAACTGTGCAAAGGATTCCCTTGATCAAGCCCACAACATCTTGACAATCACGGAAAAGAATTCCGATGTCGAGAACGCTGCAGCGAGCTTGAACCTGGTGGTGGCGGCTTCCCAAAACTTTTGTGATCAACGTAGTGAGAGAGAAGGAGATGGAAGCCTTCGCATCCCTCCCACGCGTGAGAAAGCCCAGACGCCGCCGCCCCCTTCTGAAAAAATCTTTTTCTCACCCACTTCCGTAACCTACGAAAACACCCAGCCAAAAGGAAAAAGGCAGCAGAAACCGTTACCTTTTCTTCCTTTTGACCCATTCCGTTCCAGATTTGAGAAACCACCAATATTGCAGAAAACCCCACTAAAAGTTTTGGGTTTTCTTATAACACCTTATGCACAATTTATTCAACACGGCCTCCCCCCTGGACGCCATCTCCGCCACTCTCTCCGCCGTCCAGGCCTTCCACGAGCTGTCCGCCGAAACCAAGGCCTCCCAGTACACCCGCGACATGGTCGGCGGCGTCACCTTCAACTGCAACTTCGACCTGTACCAGTCCGACGCCACCACCTGGCGGGGCACCCTGGAGGTGGCCATGCGCCCGACGCCTCCCGACGCTGAGAAGACAACGGAGGTGTGCCGGGGGAGCTGCTGGCGTGGGACGGGCACGCGCGGGGGATGGCGGCGAGGCAGCTGGGGGCTGCAGCGAGGGGGTGGAGGCGGGGAGGTTGGAGGGGCTTGTCCTGAAGCGCCACTCGGTCGTGTGCCACTACTACCCGTCCTGCCCCCAGAGCCGGAGCTGCCGCTGGGGATCGCCGGCCATACCTATCTGAGGGTCCTGGCGGTGCTGGTCCAGAACGGGGGTGGGTGGGCTGCTGGTTAGAAAGTGGCGCACGGGGAGGGCGGCGACTGGGTGGAGGTCGAACCCGTCTCCGGCGCCGGCGTCATCATCATCGGCAACTTCCGGCAAGTAGGCTCCTTGCCAAGACTTAAACAAAAAATGGCTTTAAATTTTTAAAATGTTCGTGGTGGGCATAAAATATAAGATTTTTTATATAAATAGTTTTGGTAGAACTATAATTTTCTGTGAAGATATATTTTGAACATTTTTTTATAATTTATTTTAGTGACCATTAGATTTGAATTGGATAATTTTTACCTTAAAAAGATAAAGACACCATATAAAGACCTTTTAGTTTTAGATATCTATCCTAATAAAATAATAATTGGGTGACAATTTACCCTTCTATGTCATTAGATCAAGTGTGCAAATATATAGGCCCTACCATCCTTTCATCTTTTTTTACGTAGATTCATAGTTTTAATGTAAAAAAAACATTTGCCTCTTTGAATTGATTATTTTGTAATCCTAACCAATTAAAAGAGAACAAATAATTTTTTCATGTTAAAATTATTTATCACCATTAATATGTTAAAAATAATAAATAATAGAAAAAATAATTAAAAATCTCAGTCAAATGGGGTGACTTATTTCATGTTGAAATTATTTATCACCATTAATATGTTAAAAATAATAAATAATAGAAAAAATTAATTAAAAATCTCTGTCAAATGGGGCGACTTCCTACGCGCCATTTGGAAAGGAGTTTGAAAAAATTTTAAATTTTAAAATCTTTGAGAAGACCCGCAGCGTTTCCAAAGGAACCATCTCTAACAAAATATTAGAAACTACAAAGTCTTTATTTTTTGATGTAGCTTAATTTCTAGTCTCTATTTTTACCTTTTCAACATTTATGTGCTTCTAGAGATGATTTCCGTCCTTTTGGTGCTAGTCTTTTTTCTAAATTTTTATTTTTTCCTTCCAATTTTCGTCTTCCCTCCATGACCTATAGACTTACATCATTTACAGTGAATTTATATATCACTTATAGTAAATCTTCATATCACTTAATATCATTTATAATAAATTTTTGATATTATTTATAACATATAATTATAAGTTTTTAGATTTACATCACTTACAGTAAATCTACATATCACTTACAGTAAAATTTTGATATCACTTATAATAAGTCTTGATATCACTTACAGTCTATAATTGTAAATTAATATTTAGAAAATAAAATAAATTATTTATTTGTGACTACTAAGATTCAAATTTTCTTACTGCTAAGTTACAACCATATTTGTGTTACAATATAACATCTATTATTTTTCTCATATATTGATAATATTTATAGTAAGTCTTCATATCACTTACAGTAAATCTACATATCATTTACTATAAGTCTTAATGTCGCTTATAGTAAGTTTTGATATCACTTACATTGTATTTTTTATATGACTTACTATAAGTCTTCATATCACTTACAATATATTTTTACCTCGTTTACAATAGATTTTTTGCCTCACAATATATTTTTTATATCATCACCACTAAACTATTATATTATACATAATAAATTGTCACAATATAAGTTGTAACGTGTTACAGTATTTGATGTAAGTAGTTACAGTAATTTGTAATTTGTTACATCTCCAGTTGATATAAGTTTACAGTTATAAACTAGGGCAAATTAATTAAGAGTCCTTAATAGATATTTGACTTATTTTCTAGTCTCTGACAGAGCTGTTACTCATTACAGTAAGTGTTATCTCCTGTTACAGTATACGTTAAATCATGTTACAGAAAGGACCTCCCTGTTACAGTCAGGGACTTCTAATTAATTTTCCCTATAAACTATTCCATTATACATTATAATATTACAATATAAGTTATAATATATATTGTGGAATCTATTACATCTACAGTTAAAATAAAATGTGGAATCTATTACATCTACAGTTAAAATAAATTATTATTACTAGTTATAGACTCTTATATTACTAGTTATAGATTCTTATAGTTATAGAAGCTTACATTAAACATTGAAATTATTTATCCATTGACTCTAGTGATATAAAAAATATATATTGTAAATACTGTAAAAAATGCATCACTTACTGTAAGTCTTGATATCACTTACAATATATATTTTTTTATCTCACTTACAATATGTTTTTTATATCATAACCACTAAACTGTTACATTATACATAATAATATGTTACAATATAAGTTGTAACGTGTTACAGTATTTAATGTAAGTAGTTATAGTAATCATGTAATATGTTACATCTCTAATTAATGTAAGTTGTTACAATACTAGTTATAGATTTGTACAATTATAAACTCTTACATTAAACATTAAAATTATTTTAATGATTATGATATAACAAATATATTGTAAGTGAAGTAAAAAAAATATTGTAAGTGATATGAAGATTTACTATAAGTGTTCTAAAAACTACAATATAAATGATATCAAAATTTATTGTAAGTGATATCAAGATTTACAGTAAGTGATGTGTAGACTTATCATAAGTGATGTGTAAATTTATTATAAGTGATATCTAGACTTACTATAAGTGATGTGTAGATTTACTATAAATGATATCAAGACTTATAGTAAGTGATGTGTAGATTTACTATAAGTAATATCAAGACTTAAAGTAAGGAGTGATGTTGGGCGCCCGGCTGGCGCGTCCCGCATTGGGCGCTGCCTAGCGCCCAACAGCACTCGGGCGCCCCAATGTGGGGCGCGCCAGCCGGGTGCCGGCTGGCCCGGGCAAACGGGCAAATGATTTGCCCAGGCGCCCGGGTATTAAGCATTTCCCTACAGTAAGTGATGTGTTGTAACGCCCCGACGCGGAATATCGGAGCATAATTACAGTTATTAAATAGTACAGAGCGATAAAATAGACAACAACCATTGCACAATGGGAATAAAACCAAATGTAATCCAACTTCATTAATAATTCACCAACTAACTATTACAATTACTAATCAGAGAACTAGGGTCCATAGTACTTTATTCAAATATAAACTATTACATATTGACTAATTGACGACTAACTAACTAACTACTAAGTAGTGGTTGCCGAAACAGGTCACTCCTGAGCATCCTCCTCAAGCCCTTCCTCGTGAGTGTGGTATTCCCCATCAGACTCACCTAAAACACATGAAATAATAAAGCAGGATGAGCGATAATGCCCAGTAGGACTTAATATCTCGTATATACAAGCATGCTTTAAATGATTAATGTCTTAATTGGCAGGATAACTAGAGAGAGATCAGTCATGTAAAGTCAAGATAACGATGATAATGAAACAATAGTACTTTCATGAGAGTATAACACCACAAGTATGATAACGGATTGGCCATATAACGAGATAGCAAGTAAAGTTGCACGACAGTGCACTAGTCACGATAGCAAGTGTTGGTCGATATTCTTTCAACCATGAGTTCAAGTAAATAATTAATGATTGATTGATTACTATAGATCAAATCTTGCGAGTTTATGCGTTAGGCGTATGCCAATCACTCAGATCATTAAACCTCTGCGAGTTAATAGCCTTTCGGGCGCTCCTCCGAGGACTAGATCGGGCCCTTTATAATGTTGCCTATCATAGTCATGTTTGTTATCTTAGACAATCAATTTGATGGTCAAATAGAGTACCAAGAATAGATGAGAGTAGTAGACGAATAGACGAGAGTACAGAGAGAACGTAAACAGATGAGAGTATAGAGACAATAGATGAGATAGAGTCAAAATCGTAAAACAACGATAAACATGTGATAGTAACAGTTGCACATCACCAGGTCGCGTGCCGGCAGTCCGGTAGAAGTCACAACCGTCCACTGGCCGTGCCATGACACAGACTAGAGGTCCGACGTGATCCCAAGGTAAGATAGAACATACTAAGGCCGTTGGATCATGCTGATCCCTAAAAGGTGTAACGGGTTTTAAGGTTACAACCAGCTCGTCGGCAATGGACGTGTGCCAAAGCCAAGGAGACTTATAGAGGCCTTGACAAGGAGTCTCTGGTCCTGTCAGGAGTATTCCCAATAGAGAGGTGGTCCATATCAAGAGAAAGTGTGTAACGAAACGTTGTCTGTCTTGCCTCGAGTGCTCGAAGGCAGATGGACGCGATAACGATGTACAAATCACGCGAATAAAATGAAGACAAGTGTCATTTAAATAATTGGGAGATTAAGTGAACAATTACAGTTAATTACCAAATATATTATTGAGTAATTTAATAAGGTCTCATGGCAAACATAAATGCTTTGTGTGTGCAAGTGTAAAGAAATCATGAGAGCATGTATGGTTGTGCACATGGCTTTTAAATTAATTAATATCACGTGAATATTACTCATTAATGATTAACATGTTGTTACTGTTCATGACAGTGCTTAATTAGGGTTAAACATGGATTAAATGGGGTAAATAATAGGGGTATAAAGGCAATTGAGGGTTCTGGCCGAATCACTGAAAACGCGACGGGGGTCCCCATCGCATTCAAGGTTGCGACGCATTCAAGGGTCCCCATCGCATTCAAGGGCCGGTCGCATTCTGCTAAACCGGGCCTGGGGGGTTTGAACCGGAGAGAATCGCGACGGGTCGACCCGTCGCGTTCAAGACGCGACAGTCCTCCCTGTCGCGACCCCTTCTGAGATCGCGACGGGTCGGGCTGTCGCGATTTTAGAAGGCGGCCCGAGCCCAGAAAGGGGAAATCAGCCCTTTTCCAGGTTGGGTCCCTCCTTCCATGCAGGATACAGGGCTATTCTAAAATCCATATAAAATTGCAAGAAGCTCCAAATATCATGAAACCAATTTTAAACGAAAGTAGACATGAAGATCTATCCACATGCATGAGTAATTAGAAAATAGACGAGGTTTGGGCATGCTTTTATTAGGTTATATTTCAGTGACCTAAAACATGTATAGTCATGGTTTTCGATTTAATTCTCATAGGATGCAAGATGAAAATTGGGGGAAATATGATCGTTAGAATCCTTACACCAAGCAGTATTTATGATAATAAATTCGAGACATGAGATCAAGTGGATTTAAGGATTAAAGACAAACATGAGAGCTCGGGTACATGGTGATAACAGGACGTTGAGTATTTAATACTCTCTTATGGAACAATGAAAATTAGAGAAATCATGGGACTTTCAAAGATGGATGTATGGGCTACCTATGGCCGAAGTTAATTGATTTGTGCTTGAGAGATTGCCTACATTTTCATGCTGTAAAAAAGACCTAGGGTTTATGACGAAGAGGGAGACGAAATCCTCATTGTTCCAAGCCTTCTTCTGCTTGCTCCTTCGTCCTCAGCCTTCTCTCCTTGTTCCCCAGAGTTCCAACAGTGTTCTAAAGGTTGATAGGGCCGAATTGGGGGTGTATAGCTAGTTTAAGAGTCCTAATGCAATAAAATTCTTCTCTCCTCTTCAAACTCCGAAATTACATAATTATTACCTTATTATCTAGCCTTTATCCACCTAATAGGATAGGGAAGAGGTCTAAATCCATGGGCAATGGGTTAGGATATGTTTAAGTCTCTTTTTAGGATATTTACAAGTTATTTTAGTGATTATCTTGCCTCTTTTTAATTTACTTAATAATTAACTCTGAAATTAGACAAAAGATCTCCCATCCAAAGATGGGCTCTTGGCTTTTTGGCCCATTACTTTATGTGTGGACCATTAGTTGAACACATTTACTAATTTAGCTTAATGGGTTTTAATTTAATTTCTTTTTATTCTATTTATTCCCTCTTTATTCTAATTTAAATCTATTTATCATATTTATTTAATTAAAATTTTATTTTATTTCGGATTTTAAAAAATCAGAGTTGCTACATGTGTAGATTTACTATAAGTAATATCAAGACTGAGGGGGGGTACCCATGGGTAACTTGGAGTTACCCATGGGTAAACCCCCTCCCACGGTTTGGGGAGGGGGGTATATCTTGCGCACGGGTAACCTGCTTTTTGCAGGTTACCCATGGGTAATGCTGCCCCACCTCCTGAGGTGGGGCAGCGTTACCCATGGGGGTAACTTTTTTTTTTCAAAAAATTTATAAAAATATTCATTAAATTGTAAATATTATTTTAACTATGTATATGTAAATATTATTTTATTTTTTAATTACAAAAAAAAGATAACTTGAGTCAAAGTTTTAAGTTGACTAAAAAAAATAGAATGTGGGTGAGTCTACCCAAGTTACCCCTGGTTAGTGGGGTAAATTGTCAAAGTAAAAATGGCTAAATTTTTGGTTAAGGAACCCATGGTTAAACTATCCATAGGTAGTTTAACCATGAATCAAACTAGTAAATTTGTTGTAAGTGATATCAAGATTACTGTAAGTATTGTAAATATATGAGAAAAATAAGATATATTATATTATAGCACAAATATGGTTGTAGTTTAGTGGTGAAAATTCTACGTTGGAGCTATAAAGACATAAGTTCGAATCTTAATAGTCACAAATAAATAGAATTTGTTTGTTTTATGAAAGCTTGCAATTATAGGTTGTAAGTAATGTAAAAACTTATTGTAAATGATATAAAGATTTATTTTAAGTGATATATAGACTTACTAGAAGTGTTATAAGTCTACTGTTCACGAGGGAAGACAAAAAGACGAAAAGTTAAAATAAGAATTTAGAAAAAGATTGGAGCCAAAAGAATAAAATCATCTCTCGAGGGGAAATAAAAAGACGGAAGGGTAAAATAAAATTAAAAAAAAGATTGACATCAAAAGAACGATTTCAGAAGACACATAAAATTTGAAAAAGTAAAAATAGGGATTAAAAATTAAGTTACACCAAAAATAAAGACTTTTAGTAGTTTATGGTATTTTGACCTAGATAAGGGAATAAGTCACTCTTAGTTAATTTTCCCTAAACAATATATTAAGATTGCAAATAATTTATAGAAAAATATGAATATTTAAATTGTAGTTAATACTCCACTTTAATTATTAAGTCATATAGACATGATATAATTTAATAAAAAATGAAATCTAGCTGTTGTGGTCCATCTACTTAGATGCCACAACTTTTTGTTAACAAAGAGCATGACCACAACCTTCTCTATGTTGCACCCGCACTCCCACACCCCCCACCCCCCTCCTGTCGGTGGACGCGGCGCTCCCACCGGGGGCTGCTACGGATCTCGTTTTCCCAAAGACGCCTCACACCACTCCTCGCGCGCTTTTCGCGGGACAAGACAGAGATCCGTGCTGCACGTCGGATGGGGGGCCGCTGCGCCTCCGGGAAGCCCGGCAGGCGCGCCAACGCCGGCTCCCCGCCCCGTCATCACCACTCCGTCGTCGGTCCCCCGCACAACCACCCGCCAGGGGCTTTGGCGCCACAGCCGCGACCACCGCCACCAACTCCGCCGCCTGATCCCCTCCCCTCGACCCCGGCTCCGCCGCACTCCGCGCCCTCCGGGAAGGGGATGGCCGCTCTGCCCTACGCTCGCGTGGACGGGAGCCTGCGGGCGCTCGCCGGGCAAGCCGAGGGCTTCGGACGGTGCGCCATCGGCGGCCTCCACGGGCCCGTCTACCATGTCACGACGCTGGCGGGTACGTCCTTCCTCTTCCTTCGTTCCGCCGTGTTTTGTGTTTGGATGGACGTGAAGCTAAATTGATGATGGTCTGGGAATTTGGGCGCATCTGGTTCACTACTCGCTGTTCTGCAATTTGTCCAAACCGTTGTCTTTATGTTGTACAGTGCTTGTTTCCCTCAATTTTAACTATTTTGAAAGTGAAAGTGGATGTCAACCCCTATGTGCATTGATGGGAATTAATATGTTAGAGGATCTTGCAAAGTGTGATTTGGTCTAAAAAGGAGACACAGGATACATAAGAAGACTTTGACGGAAAGGGGAAGGTAATTTTCTTTGTTTGCTATGAGAGAGAACATGGCATTGGAATATAATGAATGAGAGGAAACTATGATTTAGAAGTTATTGAGGTTATCAGAAAAAGCCGCCTCCGTAGATTTGCTCAAAAACACTGCCAGAAATGGCAAGTTATTACAGGAATTATTGGAAGTGGGCCTCTAGAATAACCATGACTGTGCAGATATGCTCACCAGGCATTAAATTTATTGTGCAAGCACTTGAGGATACCGATTCATTGGTGCTGAATTATCAAGTAATCTTTCTCTCTACTATGATTTGGTATGGTGATTTTATTTTCTGTAGCAAAATGCTTTGCTCAGTGATGATCCTTTTCTTTTCTCATTTTTTGTGCTATGAAGACCTCAAGTGGTTGGTCCTGTCATTTCATCTTTCATCCATGCAGATGATGGACTTGGATCACTTCGTGAGGGATGCCGCAGGAAAGAACCACTCTGGATTGTCTTTGAAATATCTGGAACCATTAATCTCTCCTCATATTTGAGGGTATCATCCTATAAGACAATTGATGGCCGTGGCCAAAGAATTAAAATCACTGGCAAAGGCTTGCAATTAAAGGAATGTGAGCATATAATCGTCTGCAATCTTGAATTTGAAGGTGGCAGAGGACATGATGTTGATGGCATTCAAATAAAGCCTAAGTCAAAGCATATATGGATAGACCGGTGCACTCTATGTGATTATGATGATGGTCTTATAGATATCACACGGCAAAGTACTGATATCACTGTGTCAAGGTAAGCATGGTTCCCAGAGAAGGTCTATTGATGTAAGCCTTCCTAATGCAAATCCCATTTTCTTTTTCTTGATTAGAAGTCATGTGTATTCCAGACTGTTGTCTCACTTTGTACCGTGCCAACAGATGCCACTTTGCAATGCATGATAAAACAATGTTAATTGGAGCAGACTGCACGCATTCTGATGATAGATGTATCAGAGTTACAATTCACCATTGTTTCTTTGATGGGACAAGGCAACGTCATCCTCGTGTCCGATTTGCCAAAGTTCACCTGTATAACAACTACACTCGAAACTGGGGCATTTATGCTGTCTGTTCTAGTGTAGAATCACAGGTAACTTTGAATATAAATGTTACCCTACACAGTTCTGAGCACTAAATCTCATCTGGTTTCTCTCAGATTCTATCGCAGTGCAACATATATGAAGCGGGACAAAAGAAGGAAGTCTTCAGATATATGACGGAAAAGGTACAACCAGTATCCTTGTCTGTGTTTCTTTCCAAAGGCATGCCTGGGGAAAAAAGGAGTAGAGGACATTTCTTAAAACTGGAAATTATTCTATGTAGTTAAGCAGTTTCACTTCTAGATCAGGTTTCATGTGGTAATGTTGGACTTGGATATGAAACCATGTTGCATTAGAGACATTAACAAATATTGATTGAGAGACGTGAGGCTTGCTGTAAGTGCTGCTTGATATTTGTATCCACTTTACATGGCCATCAATAAATCCCAAAAATACTCATGCTCAAAGTAAACTTTTTTTTTTCTTCTGTTTGTTTATATGTAAATACAGTTAGTTATGTATGTAGGCTATCATGATGACCACCCTTTCCCTTCTGTCAACAACATGAGAATACAAGTAGAGGAAAGAGGGAAGAGGTGTCCTCATAACATACTCCTATTGTACCGTCCATGTGGAATTCCTTGGATGTTAGTAAGTTTGGAATTCCTTCTCAATAAGGTGGTTTACCTCTCTGAGGGCAATAAGCATATTTGAAAATCTCAGCACATCTGGCGTGCCCAAACAACAGATTTAATCCCAAAGAATCATAGTCTTTATCAGTGGAATCCTATATCAACATGAATGGTATCTCAAAAGCTTTGATTTGTTCAATTTGTAAGTCCAAGATAAAGTTTATGTTTTTGGAAAAGAGGAGTTGGTGGTGAAGTAGCTGTTCACAAGAGTAATTGATTGAAACAGGCCCATTTGCTTCCTGGGGCAAATGTCAAGTGATGTACTGCTGATTCTCGTCCTCAAATCAATCATGTAGCTTTCTAGTGATGTCTTCAAAGGCAAGAGAAATCAATACGTATTGCCTTCACATCATTGTTAGAATAGGAACATGTGGAGTTTGGCTGCGAGATTGCAAGATTCTTTGTTGTTTGACAAGGATACATTGCTGAAATGTCATAGGAATTTGGCCGATGGTTGCTGATTGTTAATAGGATTTGCACATCTGATGCCTTCTCCAAGAAAAACCCACATCTAATGCAAGATCTATATACATCTGACTGTTATGGCCATGAAATGTCAGGCCCAAGATGACATGTTTTCTTGATGTCGCCGTTTTTGCTATGCCAGCTAACGATTTTTTTCTTAATCTTGTTGTTTTTGCTATGTGGATGCAGGCCCCAGATAGAGAAGTGGCAGCATGTGGTTCCATACGGTCGGAGGGGGACCTATTCATGAATGGTGCACAACCATGTTTATTATCGGGTGCAACTACAGAGAGTGTATTCAGGGCCAGTGAATTCTATCCAGCATGGACCTTGGAACCGGCTTCTGAGGCTCTCAAACAGGTTCTTCAAGTTTGTTCCGGATGGCAAGCCATATCTAGTCCCGCAGACATTGTTCCTGCCCGTGACGGTACTTCAGCTATTTGATACTTTTCTGTCTAGAAGCAACTTGAGACGTGCGCATCCTGTGATTTGGTTCTCTGGCACCTCCATTCGCATCGTACCCTGTTCTAATGGGTCTCGCAATTCAGTTCATGGAAAACTTGAGGGAGCCCGTATACAAATGGGTTTTGCCCAACCTACTTTTCCAAGGTGTAAGTAATCTTTTTGTTCTATAATTTTGGTCGGCATTTCTTTCACAGGACAAAATGGTCACCCGCCGTTTGTGCGTCTGATGCCCACATTCGTTGTATGTTTCATCATTGTCTGTAATCCTGGTAATTGTGGCTTGCAGTGGCTGTATTTATGAACATTACAGGAACTGTGAGGAGTGGTGAGCATTTAGAATGCCACAAGTCCTTTCTAGTTATCGCTTCCCAAATTGTTGTTGTTGTTGTACTCGCATCTGTGATGTAAGCACGTCTACATGATTGTAACAAGTTTCTTCTTAAAAATCTAGTTTATGTATTGGCTGCTGTGGCTCTAATATTTGGAGAAAGAATGCATTGAGTAGTTGTTCACAGTGACCCACATTGTGTGGTGATCTCTGGTTGTTGTTCTTCCCCCGTTCTCCTAACAGGATTCAAGATTGGAGGTGGTTTTATTGTTAACTTGAAAAGGGAGAATAACTTGCATTGGGAAAATAGAAACAAAAGCTAGCCTACCTCTGTACTTTGTGAATGATCTATTCAGGAAACAGCTGCAAATTTTAATTCCAACTCGTGGAGGTCATTTGACAAACAAATTAAGATAAATTTGCTAAAGGGGTGCCTACAAGCTTTTTGTAAGGTGTTGTCAGGGGCAATACATCAGAAAATAGCCCTTTTTTTTATTTTCGTTCCAAAAGTTTTTCTCAAACTCACCTGCATGCCTCCAATTAATCATGAAAATTGAAAAGCAATATCATTGGAACAAAAAAAATCCCAGAGTGGCCATCACTGCCTAGTAACTGCAACTGCAACTAGGATTCTCATCATAGCCACTGTGATGGTAGATGTCACCCACCAAAATAGATGAGTATTTGAATAAGGGCTGTGAAAAAAAAAGTTAAATATAAAAAGATGAGGATGCTATAAGGGCATTCTGAATATAAGAATCAGGGCAGTTTATTCGGTTTATTTTACAAATGATTCAAATGGAAAAGGAAAAAAAAGAGCAATATCTTTACGGATTAATGAATTCACATTGTTTTCCAACTATTAATTAATAGATATATATATAAAAAAAAAAAACCAAAATGGCGTCGCCCGGACTCGAACCGGAGACCTTCAGTGTGTTAGACTGACGTGATAACCAACTACACCACGACACCTGATGACTGAAATTTATACAGAAACAAATTTTCAAGTAAAGAATAACGTCAATAAAATTGACTAAAAAAACGACCACAGTGGGAGTCGAACCCACGACCTTCTGATCCGAAGTCAGACGCGCTAATCCACTGCGCTATGCGGTCTTGAGATGTCAGTTTAGAAGCCCTAAACATACATAATTCTTTATACTTCCCGTGTTCCAATGACATAATGTCCCCATGCTAATCCAAATGGAGTCAAAAGCTTGTTCCCCTCTGATTTCCATTCGAAGGAGGGCATCTATGGACACTACAAAACTGGAAGGAAGACAAGGATATGGGTCAGTATCTAATGAAGCCAACACTTTTGAGATGTTAATGATTATTGACAGCTTACCTTTTAAGGATGATATTGGCAAGTAGGTGATTGCTACTCTTATATTTAGGTTTTAACAATATTAATAAATTTTAATATTTTTTTATTAAATTTGTTGGGTTGAGTGGGGCCGAAATCAGATTTTATAATTTTGTAGATTAATTGGGTCTGAATCTATCCGGCTTGATGTCACTCAGATTTAAATCGAACTTGATCTAAGAAAAGATAGTATAGACTTAGGCTGAGCCCTACTTTATCTGATCCGAATCGGACCCATTGACAAGTCAATCCCTCCTTTACATACTATTTATTCACACAGAAACACATCCTTGTAAAATGGTAGATGGACCTTTGACTAATTCACCTTATCTTTATGTTTCCTAGATTATGATCCCTTATGCATTTTTATAAGAGTATTAAATACCTTTTAAACATTATTGTATCATTTTTTATAAAATTATTCATCACTCTTAATATATTATTTATCACTCTTAGTGCTAAGGGTGTTAAATAATGAAATAGGACAAAAAAATTTGTCATGTCAAAGTTATTTAATTTTTTAGTTGATATTTATCACCTTTAATATTAAGAGAGATAAATAACAAATGAAAGATGATACATAATTTTTGCATTAAGAATATATATATTTGTATTAAAAAAATAAAAGAAAATAGTGAAACTGACGCGCTGCACACGTGACCCAATGACATCCAATGTCATTGAAAATAGATAGTAAAAATAAACAAATTTCTTTCTTTAATTATATCCCATCTCTTATATACCAATGATACTCCGCACCAATATTGAAAATAAAATGATACTAAAGGGAGGAGAAGAGTTCCGAAGTTTGGACACTACATTACTATAACATTCTCAACAAAGATATATATGGATTTATATTAGATTTTACTATAACATTCTCAAAAAAGTGTTGGGCCGTCCAGCCTTGGGCACATGGCTGCAAGACCTGTATTTACTTGTGCCTATCAACACACACACGCACACACAACACATGTCTTGTTTTTTTTTTTTCCTTAGTTTAAAATTTTTGTTTTAAAATCCGATTGTGAAATTTGTTATTTTTTATTTTATAGTTTTTTTCTTAAATATAAAAATAAATATCATTAAAAATATAATATTAATATATGTCGGATTCGGGACTGTCACATCTTGAAAATTTTTAATAGTTGAAAAATATGAATAATATAGTTATTAGACCTCATTATTATTATGGGATTGAAATAATTAATATCTGAAATTAATTGATACTAATAAACGTTATCTTAGTGCCGTACAGAGAGATGTGCGCTCCGACAGGGCGACACTGAAAAATTATAACAAAAATAAAATTCAAGAACACCATAATTTTTAAAAAAATATGGTGACATCAAAAATGTAAATATCCGGATTTGTTGACGTAGGTATTTCGAAATTAAGTCGATGCAACTATTTTACGAACAATTTTTCACCTAGTACAAAATAAACTCTAAAAATTAAACTAAAATCACCATAATCTATAAAACTATTACATTAGCCTATGACTGCAATTTTAACACAAATGTATATCATTTGAATGTCTTTTTAATAGAATCTTTGGGCCAACTAATTTTTAAGCTATTTACGGGAACCATTTGAAGCAATTGATTTTTTCCCTTAGTTTTAAATTTTTATTTTAAAATCGGATTGTGAAAGATAGGGGTGTCAATGGGCCGGGCCTGGACCGGCCTTGCTAGGTCCGGCCCAGGCCCGGTTTTTTAAAAGTCGGCCTGTCCCGGCCCAGGCCCGGGGTTAGACCCGGTATAGGTGGCCCGGCCCGGCCTAGGAAAACCCCGAAAAAGCCCGGCCCGAAAGCCCGGAAAAAATATTATTTTTATTTATATAATATATAATTTTAATATATCTACTATAATATATCTATAAAAAAATAATATATATTTTACTTATATCTACATTAACATTTAACTTGTAAAAAATTATATTTTTGAGTAGATTTATTGTAGAAAAAATACATATAATTCTCTTTCTAAATATAAAATTCATACTTAATATAAATTATATTTATATTTTTCGGGCCGACGGGCCGACCGGGCCGGGCCTCACAAAGCCCAAGCCCGGCCCTATTTTTTTCCGGGCCGGGTCGGACCGGGCCAAGAAACTTTAACGGGCTTATTTTCCCGACCCAAGCCCGGTTAAAACCGGGCCGGGCTTGCGGGCCTCCGGGCCGGCCCGGCCCAATTGACACCCCTAGTGAAAGATGTCATTTTTTATTTTATAGTTTTTTAAATATAAAAACAAATATTATTAAAAATATATTATTAATGTCTATCCAGTTCGAGAATGTAACGTCCCGAAAAATTTTAATAGTTGAAAATTATGAATAATATGGTTATTAGACCTCATTATTACTATGAGATTGAAATAATTAATATCTGGGATTAATTGATTATAATAAACATTATCTTAGTGCCGTACAGAAAGATGTGCGCTCTGACAGGGCGACACCAAAAAAACTGTAACGAAAATAAAATTCGAGAACACCATAATTTTCAAAAAAAATTGGTGACATTAGAAATATAAATATCTGGATTTGTTGACGTACATATTTCGAAATTAAGTCGATGCAACTATTTTACGGATAATTTTTCACCCAATGCTTATGGTTGCATTCAGGTGCATATGGTTGCGTTCACGTACATATGGTTGCATTTACATGCATATGGTTGCATTCAGGTGCGTATCGTTACATTCAGGTGCATATGATTGCATTCAGGTGCTTATGATTGCATTCAGGTGCATATGGTTGCATTCAGGTGCTTATGGTTACATTTATGTGCATATGGTTGCATTCGGGTGCATATGATTGCATTCAGGTGCTTATGGTTGGATTCAGGTGCTTATGGTTGTACTCAGGTGTATATGGTTGCATTCAGATGCTTATAGTTGCATTCAGGTGCATATGGTTGCATTCAGGTGCATATGGTTGCATTCAGGTGCTTATGGTTGCATTCAGGTGTATATGGTTGTATTCAGGTGCTTATGATTGCATTCAGGTGCTTATGGTTGCGTTCACGGGCACTGGGTAGGTTGGTCGACCGACTTCTAGATGTCGGTCGACCGACTTTCTCAGAATGAAACCATATGCACGTGAACGCAACCATATGCACCTAAATGCAACCATAAGCACTTGAATGGAACCATATACACTTGAATGCAACCATATGCAGCTGAATGCAACTATATGCACCTGAATGCAATCATATACACCTGAAATGCAACCATAAGCAGCTGAATGCAACTATATGCACCTGAATGCAACCATAGGCACCTGAATGCAATAATATACACCTGAATGCAACCATAAGCACATGAATGCAATCATATGCACCTAAATGCAACCATATGCACCTAAATGCAACCATAAGCACTTGAATGCAACCATATGTACCTGAGTGCAACTATAAGCACTTGAATCCAACCATAAGCACCTGAATGCAACCATATGCACCCGAATCCAACCATAAGCACCTGAATGCAACCATATGCACCCGAATGCAACTATATGCACATGAATGCAACCATAAGCACCTGAATGCAACCATATGCACCTGAATGCAACCATATGCATGTGAATGCAACCATACGTACCTGAATGTAACCATATGTACCTGAATGCAACCATAAGCACTGGGTGAAAAATTGTCCGTAAAATAGTTGTAACGACTTAATTTCGAAATCTGAACGTCAACAAATCCAGATATTTATATTTCTAATGTCACCATTTTTTTTTCTGAAAATTATGGTGTTCTCGAATTTTATTTTCGTTACAGTTTTTCGGTGTCGCCCTTTCAGAGCGCACATCTTTCTGTACGGCACTAAGATAACGTTTATTAATATCAATTACTCCCAGATTTTAATTATTTCAATCTCATAATAATAATGAGGTCTAATAACCATATTATTCATAATTTTCAACTATTAAAATTTTTCGGGACGTTACAGTCCCGAACTGGATAGACATTAATATTATATTTTTAATGATATTTGTTTTTATATTTAAAAAACTATAAAATAAAAAATGATATCTTTCACAATCCGATTTAAAAAAAATTAAAACTAATGGAGAAAATCAATTGGTTAAAATAGTTCACGTAAATAGCTTAAAAATTAGTTGGCCCAAAGATCCTATTAAAAACACATTCAAATGATATATATTTGTGTTAAAATTGCAGCTATAAGCTAATGTAATAATTTTATAGATTATGGTGATTTTAATTTAAATTTTAGAGTTTATTTTGTACTAGGTGAAAAATTGTCCGTAAAATAGTTGCATCGACTTAATTTCGAAATCCCTACGTCAACAAATCTGGATATTTACATATCTGATGTCACCATATTTTTTTAAAAATTATGATGTTCTCAGATTTTATTTTCGTTACAGTTTTTCGGTGTTGCTTTGTCGCTGCACATCTCTCTGTACGACACTAAGGTAACGTTTATTAGTATCAATTAATTTCAGATATTAATTATTTCAATCACATAATAATAATGAGGTCTAATAACTATATTATTCATATTTTTCAACTATTAAAAATTTTTCAAGATGTTATAGTCCCGAATCCGACATATATTAATATTATATTTTAATGATATTTATTTTTATATTTAAGAAAAAAATAAAAAATAAAAAATAACAAATTTCACAATTGAATTTTAAAATAAAAATTTTAAACTAAGGAAAAAAAAAAAAAACAAGACATGTGTTACTGTTGCGCATTTGCGCAACAGTAACTGGGAAATGGGAAAGTGTGTGTGTGTGATGACCGGTTAACTGAACAGTGGGGGAGGAGGGATGGCCACACGTCACCGTGCGAATTGTTGGAGTTCTCTCCTCCCGCATTGCGAGAGGATCCGAACTCAACACAAGTGGTCTGACATTTCATTCGTGTTTACCCTATGACAAATATCAAGATTTAAAATAAAAATTATGAAACACATCAGCCAAAGATTTTATACAAAAATAAAAAAAGACGTACAACCCTCATTATTGGGTCGGTAACATCAGGGCCCAATGGGCCAAGCATTAGATGCTAAAAAAAGCAAAGATGTGGGCATGCACATTTATGACTTTTGATATCCCGTTTTACTTGTCAAATTGTTCAACCCAAAATCTTAAGATATTGTGTGAAATTATCTCCACTGATTTTTATACTTTTTGTTTCTCAATACTGGGTCATAAATAACCTAATATTACGAAAGTTTCCACGACCATATACGTTCTTCGTTACCCCAAGCCCCATCAATGAGTAGTACTGTAGAATGCAATGAGACAGGGCCCGAGAAGAGATGGCCGGCCCATTATGCCTGGCTCAGTTAAGGCCCATTTCGGTCCAAAACTAAACGAACTTATTTAGCTCATAACAGAAGGATAAAAATGAGATTTTAAAATACTTATTATGAATTGTGATTTATAGCAAGATTACTCTAAATTTTCGGACACGGACATGGTTGAACCTGTCCCAACTGTGACGTGTCTTTTTTTTTTTGGACAAACATGGGTTAGTAGCATGCTATGTTTCTTTAGCTGCCCAAATGAGTTGGGGGGGCCATCTATTCGTGGACCGGTCCGTCCATTGACGTGTGGACCGGGTCCAAACCCTGCTTCCATAGGCAAGAGTAGTGGAGTCGAACTGAGTAGTTGGAAAATGGAAAGTTTGGAGGCAAGTGGGACAATATTTAGATCATCTAGGGCACTTTGGTAACATCTTCACTTTTTTAAAGTAGAAGAGAAGATTAAAGAACATAGACATTTTTAAAGTAGAAGAGAAGATTAAAGAACATAGACATTTAGTCCCCACTTTGAGAACCCGTCTTCATCTTTTTTAAAGTTAAAGAAAAGATGAAATATATAGGCCCAGTTTGAGAAGTCTAGATAATTGTCAGTTCTCAGATCTATTAACTCAAATTTTATCACTAATAAATATTGATAAATCTTGATAATTCTATCTCACCCTCTCAAATCTGATAACATTATTTGTCTTCATAATTTTATCTGCCAAATCAAAAGATCTTGTAAACAGAAATATCTTATCTGTGAATAATTTACCCGGTTAATTATCAAATGTTAGATAATAGACCAAGTCTAATATAAAGCTCTGTTTACCAGCTCTCTTTACTTGTTCAACAAAGAAGGTGAGTCAAACTCAAAGATTTTTTTTTTTTTTTTACTTGCATGATTAGTAAATGTTCTCAGTGTGTGTATAAGCACACTTGAACTAATCAACAGGAACAGATCAAAGTATGACTTCCTCCATTAATGTATATATTATTCTTCTTAACACTATATATTTTATGATGTATCCATCAAGGTGGTGGCTAGTTTTGGGAAGTACCATGAAGGTTTCAAAAACTTTGTATAATAGAGGGTTTAAACCACTAAACCACTTTTTATGTACTAAGATAAGACAAGAGTCCACTACATGCTTCTTTGTTTGCCACTTTCTGTGGAGATGGCGCCTGCAAGGGGCAATATCCATGTAAGGTTCTCGGGACCATTCAGGTCTTTATCTTCTGTTCCATAAATTAAGCATCGGCGAACTGACGGAAATGACGACAAGGTGAACTCCCAAGAGATTTCATGAAAGGGCCTGCGTCCGTTTCCAGATCAGTGGTGTGCATGGTTAGATGTTGATGGTGTGATGTGTTGCAGCAGCTTTTGAGAAGATATAGAGCACTTGGAATCATAAGTGAGAGACTTGGTTTGCGGTGTGCATTAAGTCATACATCACCTTCCAATTGGTCCATATTAGATTGATAGAACTTGGAGGTCAAGAAGAATGAGAGTTCCAACTGAATGGAGTGTGGATTGAAGTAACGTCAAGGGTCGGCATCTATTTACACCAGATTCAAATAAATGTCCATGCCCACAAAGCATTTAGAGTAAATTATTAAAAAAAATTATCAGATATGTAACTTATTTTTTAATCTCTGATAGAATTTAATTTATTACGGTAAGTGTTATCTTCTGTTAAACCACTAAACCACTAAACCACTTTTTATGTATAATAGAGGGTTTAAACCACTAAACCACTTTTTATGTACTAAGATAAGACAAGAAATTTGTAACAAAAAAAGTAGAAATCTTAATAGGGTTGTTTGGGAGCAATTTAAAAAAGAAAACTATTTCTATCTAAAAAATGAGGTTGAATTCTCTTTTAACTTTAAATTAAAGTTATAAAAATATGATGTCATCTGTTTGGTAAAAAAAATCAAAAATTTTAAAATTTATGTTGATCTGTTTGGGAGGGGAGTGGGAGCTCCTGTGGGCGGGAGGGGATGGGGGGCGCAGGCCGGGTGGGGGGCTGCCAGAGGGGGGGGGAGCCAGGCGGGGGAGGGGCGGTGCAGAGGGGGGGGGAGGCATTGTGAAGGAGGGGGTGGGGGGGGGGGGGGGGTGAGCCGGCAAGGGAGGCACTGGAAAGGAGGGGGGGACGGGAGGGGGAGGAGGGGATGGGGGCGTCGGGAAGGAGGGAGGGGAGGCCGGGAGGGGGGGGAGCGGGAAGGAGGGAGGGGAGGCCGGCGGGTTGGGGGGGAGACAGGAAGGGGGGGGGCGCCGGAAATGAGGAGGAGGGGGGGACGCCGACAGGTGGGGGGGAGACAGGAAGGGGGGGGGGGAGACGGGAGGGGGGGGGGGGGAGAGAGACGGAAGGAGGGGAGGGGGGGCCGGAAGGAGGGAGGGGAGGCCGGGAGGGGGGGGGAGACGGGAGGGGGGGGGGGAGCGGGAAGGAGGGAGGGGAGGCCGGCGGGTTGGGGGGGAGACAGGAAGGGGGGGCGCCAGAAATGAGGAGGAGGGGGGGACGCCGGCAGGTTGGGGGGGAGACGGGAGGGGGGGGGGGGAGGACGGGGAGACGGGAGGGGGGAGGGGGGCGCCGAAGGGAGGAGAGGAGGAGGGGGGGACGCCGACAGGGGGGGAGACAGGAAGGGGGGGGGGGAGACGGGAGGGGGGGGGGAGAGAGACGGGAAGGAGGGGAGGGGGGCGCCGGGAAGGAGGGAGGGGAGGCCGGGAGGGGGGGGGGGAGACGGGAGGGGGGGAGCGGGAAGGAGGGAGGGGAGGGCGGCGGGGTTGGGGGGGAGACAGGAAGGGGGGGCGCCAGAAATGAGGAGGAGGGGGGGACGCCGGCAGGTTGGGGGGGAGACGGGAGGGGGGGGGGGAGAGACGGGAAGGAGGGGAGGGGGGCGCCGGGAAGGAGGGGGGGAGGCCGGTGGGTTGGGGGGGAGACAGGAAGGCGGGGGGGATGGGATGGGGGGGGGGAGAGAGACGGGAGGGGGGGGAGCGGGAAGGAGGGAGGGGAGGCCGGCGGGTTGGGGGGGGGGGAGAGACAGGAGGGGGGGCACGGAAATGAGGAGGAAAGGGGGACGCCGGCAGGTTGGGGGGGAGACGGGAGGGGG
Organism: Colocasia esculenta; assembly: GCA_014218235.1. NCBI lineage: Eukaryota > Viridiplantae > Streptophyta > Magnoliopsida > Alismatales > Araceae > Colocasia > Colocasia esculenta. The sequence continues at coordinate 210,257,925 of CM024753.1, forward strand.
GGGGAGAGACGGGAAGGAGGGGGGGGGGCGCCGGGAAGGAGGGGGGGAGGCCGGCGGGTTGGGGGGGGAGACAGGAAGGCGGGGGAGATGGGATGGGGGGGGGGAGAGAGAGGGAGGGGGGGGAGCGGGAAGGAGGGAGGGGAGGCCGGGAGGGGGGGGAGCGGGAAGGAGGGAGGGGAGGCCGGGAGGGGGGGGGGAGGAGAGACGGGAGGGGGGGGGGGAGCGGGAAGGAGGGAGGGGAGGCCGGCGGGTTGGGGGGGAGACAGGAAGGGGGGGCGCGGAAATGAGGAGGGGGGGCGCGGAAATGAGGAGGAGGGGGGGACGCCGGCAGGTTGGGGGGGGGGGAGACAAAAAGGGGGGGGAGACGGGAGGGGGGGGGGAGAGAGACGGGAAGGAGGGGAGGGGGGCGCCGGGAAGGAGGGGGGGAGGCCGGGGGTTGGGGGGGAGACAGGAAGGCGGGGGAGATGGGACGGGGGGGGGGGGGGGGGGGAGAGAGACGGGATGGAGGGGAGGCCGGCGGGTTGGGGGGGAGACAGGAAGGGGGGGGGAGACGGGAAGGGGGGGTGACACGTGGGGTGGGTGGGGGGGAGACAGGAAGGGGGGGATGCCGGCGGGTGGGGGGGAGACAGGAAGGGGGGGGAGAAGGGAGGGGGGGAGAGAGACGGGAAGGAGGGGGAAGGAGAGAGCTGTGAGTGTAATTTTTTTTAAAAAATAGGTTATGACTGTTTTATTTTGAGAGAGATTTGTACAGGGTAAAATTTTCACTTTAAAAAACAAAATGCTACCAAACATGTTAAGATGTTTCTCCTCTTCTTTTTTAAATTAAGAGAGAAAACTGCTAAAAAAAGTGCAACCAAACACCCTATAAGAGTCTAAATTAGTATTAAAACATGACCCACCGGTTCAGTCACCTATTTGCAACCCTGGTCCGTTTGTTGACATGTGGACCGGGTCCAAACCCTACTTCGATAGACAAGGAGACAATAGAAAGTCTCGTCCATCCATCGAGCTGACTAGTTTATGAGTCTAGAGGACAAGTGGACAATACTTAGATCATGTAAGGAAGGTAGTTTGGTAACATCATCCTTCTTAAAGTAGAAGAAAAGAAGAAAGAAAAATAGACATTTAGGCCCCACTTTGGGAACCCATCTTCACCTTTTTTTTTTTTTTACAGTAAAGAAAAGGTGAAAGAAGATAGAGATTTAAAACAAGTCTAATAAAAAGCTCTGTTTACTTGTTCAACTAAGTAGGTGAGTCAAACTCAAAGACATTTTTTTTTTGGCTTGCATGATTAGTAAATGTGCTCAGTGTGTGTATAAGCATACTAGTAGCTAGACTAGTGTACATTTATGAATAAGCTCGAATATATTTCTCCAATGACATAGTCATCACCGTTTAGCAGCTCACTTGTAATCTTCAACTATATATAATTATTATATAATTATTAAGAGGCAATTAAGTACCTTGTTTTGTTGTTTGCCAATTCATCTAGGGCTCAAATAAGACTTGATCAAGCTTCATTGTTAAATGGGTCGAGTTGCTATGGACAGTAACATGATTAGCCCAACTCCATCCTTTTCGTTTGCACATCTAGAAGACACACAAAACGTTTCTTTTTCCATGTCTGATAAGGACCTTGTCCCTATAACTTTTCAGTATATAAAGTTGTCTAGGCGGGATCACAAAACTCTTTTTGATAGGTGAATTTTTAGTCGGACTTAAAAACAACTTGACGAGATTCGTGAGCCGTATTAAACTTTGAGTTCGGCCCGATGGACCAACTTGGCCCATTCTCTTTTTTTTTTTCTTCTTTTATCTTAAATTTTACTTAGTTAAATTATGTTATCTTACTTATTCCAAAGTTAAAACTCTCTTTTCAAATAAATTAAATAAGTAACATCAATTCTATTTAATTGAATAAAATTATAAATTTTATATTATTAAATATATTATTTTTATTAATTTAATTTTTATTTAAATATTTAAATCGAGTCAAATTTTAATCAAAATTTATATTTTTATAAAAATATTAGACTCAGCTCAACCCGATCCGACATAATTATGATCTGAGTCAAATTTAAATTTTTATATCGAATGAATCGGATCTGTACTCACTGAAGCCCGGCACTTGCTCAGTTGTTCCGTTCCCCTCCCTCTCTCTCCTCTCCTGGTTTTCCTTTAACAATGGTGTGTAATTTGCAAGTGCAACAAGTATTAAATGCTTCTGTTTCTCTCAGGTGATCGCTGACAGGCCGCCGGGGCCACGTCTGCCGCACTTGTTCCTTTCCTCTCCCTTTCTCTCCTCTTCCGGGTTTCCTTTTAACGAGTATATGTTTCTCTATCCATGAAGGCGTATTGCCATTTCCTACCACTTGGGTATGCGCTGGTTTGACATATCCAGTGCTGTTACAGCGCGTGCTTTGGTAGCTGCAGGTTGCAGAACCCATCCTGGTGGAACCTTCCGAAAAGTGCACCTTCTTCCCCATCCAGGTTCTTCTCTGTTTTTTTTCTTCTTTTTGTTTTTTGTTTTCCGGTGACCATGTCGGCAGGGTCTCTGAGAGCTTCAGTCATTTCTTCCTCCCTTGCTTTGCCCGACGTCCTACTCCCAAGTTCTCATCTTTCCTGCGTTTTCCTCACCAGCCTTCGATTCTTCCCGTGTTCTTGTTTGTGGGTTTCTGGGGAACTTGCTGTCGATGATCTTTTGTGGGAATTTTAGGGACAGAGGGCCGGGTAACTGTTTGTATCTGGGTTTTGTAAACAGGGGGCACAGTTTTGTAACTCTTGAAACGATTAAGAAGATCTCCCATTTCCCTTGCCGCTTAGATTCCTGTGGATGGGCATTGCCCCAAATTGGTTCTTGCTTTCTGTAATCCTTCGAAGTTGGGTCGATCGGACTCATGTTTTGGTACATGAAACTCGAAACTGTTGCTGCTTGTTATGCTCATCTGCTCCTTTCGATTCTGTAGATGGACATCATGCTGGGATTGCTTCTGTTCATCTCAGCTCTCACAGCCTTGGAATCCGCGTACACCCCTGCTGACAACTACCTGATAGATTGCGGCGCATCTGCGGACACGACCATCGGTTCCAGGACCTTTGCCGCCGACAAACCAGCGGCCCCTTGGTCTATCTCCAGCCCCCAGAACTCCATGCTAGCCAGCACCAACTCAAGTGCGCTCACATCCTTCGATTCAGCTCTCTATCGAACTGCCCGCATCTTCACCGGCGCCGCCTCCTACTCCGTTCCCATCCGGAGCCCCGGCCGGCACTGGATCCGCCTCTACTTCTTCCCTTTCGTCTTCCAGGGCGTAGATCTCACCAGGGCAAACTTCTCCGTCACCGCCCAGGAGTTCGTCCTGATCGGCGACTCCCGAGGTTTAAACCTCTCCACTCCCTCCTTCAAGGAGTACTCGGTGAACATAACTTCCGGCAGCCTCACCCTCTCCTTCCTTCCTTCCGGCAACTCCACTGCCTTTGTGAACGCAATCGAAGTCGTCTCGGCCCCAGATGGTCTCTTCTCCACCGCACAGCCCGTTGATCCCTCAGTACCACCGCAGAGCATCCCGGAGCTGGCACTGCAGACCATGCACCGGATCAACATGGGCGGCCCGGCTGTTCTTGCCACGAACGACACTTTGACGAGAGAACTTGGCATCCGGATGAGGGCTTCTTGGTTAACAAAAATCTTGTCCAGGTGTAGTGGTCCGTCCCAGCCAGATACAGTATGTGCGGGGAGGACCTACTCAGGAAACCGCACCTGCTTCCGTCTACTCCACCGCCGCCGCGATGGCCAGCGCAAATGTTAACGGGAGGGCAAACTTTAACGTGACATGGGACTTCCCGGTCGATGCTGGCTTCCTATACTTGATCCGGTTCATTTCTGTGACATAGTGAGCACACAACCCCATCAGCTCGTCTTCAACGTCTATATCAACAGCCAGGTTGCTGCTCCTGACCTTGATCTCAACACTCTCACGTTCGGCACCATGGCTGCGCCATATGTTATGGATTTCGTTGCAGCAGGGGTCGGCGCAACTGGGTCTGCTAAACTTCGCGTTAGCATCGGCGCCTCTTCGCATGCTCTTGTACCAAATGCCACCTTAAATGGGCTGGAGATCTTGAAGCTGAGCAACTCCCAGGGCAGTCTCGGCGGCCAGGTTTCTGCAAGTGATCATATCATGCATGCAGGCTCGAAGAGAAAGGCCGGTGCTTTGCTAGCGTATGTTCTCGGCGCGCTTGGCGCGGTGGCGGCATCTGCTTGCTTGCTCGTGCTGCTCGGAAGATGGAGGTTGGCGAAGAAACGCCGTGCAAGAACACAGGATCCGTTCTTCGCGAAAGGTGGCAGCTCAGGCAATACTGGAGGATCCTCCGGTGGAGCAACTGTGGGCACTGCGTCTTCTGGCCAGAAGACCAACCTAATTGGCTTCCGCTTCGCCTTCGCTGTGGTACAGGAAGCCACCCACAACTTTGATGAGAACCGGGTCATTGGGTTCGGAGGTTTCGGCAAGGTCTACAGGGGTGCGCTCCGGGACGGAACCCAGGTCGCCGTGAAGCGGGCCAATCCGAGATCCCGGCAGGGACTCCACGAGTTCCTCACGGAGATCGAGTTGCTCTCCCAGTTGCGCCATCGCCACCTGGTCTCCTTGATCGGTTTCTGCGACGAGCGCGGCGAGATGATCCTGGTCTACGAGTACATGAAGAACGGCACCCTCAGGAGCCACCTCTACGGCTCCGACGACCTTCCCAACCTCAGCTGGAAGCAGAGGCTTGAGATCTGCATCGGAGCAGCCACGGCGCTCCACTACCTTCATGCGGGTCAAGCAAAGGCCATCATCCACCGGGACGTCAAATCCGCAAACATCCTGCTGGATGAGAACCTCACGGCGAAAGTTGCCGACTTTGGGATCTCGAAGACCGTGGCCGATTTGGATCAGAGCCATGTGAGCACGGCCGTGAAGGGGAGCTTCGGATATCTTGATCCCGAGTACTTTAGGAGGCACCAGCTCACGGAGAAATCGGATGTGTACTCATTTGGGGTGGTGTTGCTGGAGGTGCTCTGCGCCAGGCCCGTGATAGATCACACCCTTCCGGAAGAAATGGTGGGCTTGACAGAGTGGGCACTGGAGTGCCAGAAGAGAGGCCAGCTGTGGCAGGTTGTCGACCCCCGGATCGCCGGCTCGATCAGGTCGGATTCTTTGAGGAAATTTGGAGAGACCGCCGAGAAGTGCCTGGCGGATTACGGCGTCGATCGGCCGTCGATGTCGGATGTGCTGTGGAATTTGCAGTATGTCCTGCAGCTTCAGGAAGAGCTGGTGCCGGCGTTCCTTGACGTAGACAGTGTGAACAGGATACCAGAGCTTGGTTCAAGGTTCCACAGTGTGAGAAGTACTGTTGGGGGTGCTCCTGTGGAGGAGAGTGGCAGTGTTGCAGGTGCAGGTGGCCTTTCAGATGTGTCACTGGGTAGAGTTTTCTCAAGTGGCACTGATCTCTCAGGTGTGGCAATTGTTAGAATGCACTCAAGCACTGATGTTTCAGATTTGTCAAAGACTAGTGTGTTCTTAAGTGGGGGTGATGCCTCAGGTGTGTCAGGGGTAGTGTTTTCTCACAAATGGGCAGGAGCCAGGGAAGGTAGTCCTCTGGCTTTTACTTGAACAGTGCAGCAGAGAGCTCCTGCTACTGTGTTCTTGTTTTGGAAGTTTGATCAGATTCTGGTTTGAACCACATCTGAAAAGGAACTGCTTGCTTTGTTCTTCATGGATTGCTTCCTTCAGTTGGCTGTGTTAACCCAGGACTCCAGGGTATGAAGGCAGAAGGCATGTCTGTAACTGCACACTGCTTAGAAGAAACAAATGGCTTCCACAAGGTGAGCCAGATCATTCAAGAGTCTTTGCTACCAAAAAGATGGGCAACAGCTGGTGTATTCTCACAAGAGTTTGGATGGATAAACTGAAAGCAAGCTAATGGCCAAGTTAGATATGATGATGATTTTGTGAAAAGGTTTTGAGAAAATGTTCAAATATTGAAGCAAACACACATGATGAAAGGGGCAAGAATGCATTCATCTGTGGCAAAATGTCAGGCAAGCTGCACTGCGCCACCTGATGTGTTTTATCCTTTTTTCTGTGTGGTTGTCAGGGTTTAATGTGGTCATCAACTGGTGTGTAGGTATGTATGAGTGGGATTTGTATGCATCTGTTCACCCCTGTGCTGTTAACTAGTGCAGTGTACCTCATATCCATGAACCCTTGTTTCTACTCTTCTTGTGACCGGAAGAAAGCCAAATGTGGTGACCTAGTCCTAAGAGTGAGTTACCCATTTATTTAAAGAGTGCGGAGTGGGTCGACAAAGTGAAGTTACCATTGTGTATGGAGGTGGGAATAGAGAAAAACTGATATCAAAAATTGAGAGAAAATTACTGGATATATATGTGGGGTTACCATCCATGACTTGTGAGGCATCTTATGGAGATAAAATTGTGACTGCTTCGCCTAAAGCGAGTAATGCTTCACAATTCAACCAAATGGAACAGAAGAGTTTTATGTGGTCTGACAAACACTAGATGTACCTTGTGAGGTAATAAAAATATTGCTTACAAAGAGCCCAGTGATGAGATACATATGGCGACCCTCGTCAATCTTTGTCATCCCTTTAAAAGATGTCATCTGTTTGCACCCATTTCCTGCCAAAATATGCAACTAAGCTCATGGCCTAGTAAAAGCCCAAAACCACAGGCCCGGTTCTGCGCATGTCAAGAAAAGGGGGGGGGGGGGGGGGGGGCAAATATGCCACAAAAAAAAGGGGAGTGGTGAGCCCCACTATGACTGCCACCTCAACCCTTGAAAAATGTCAAGTACATCTTAATTATAGAGTTACAAATTTATAAAATTTTTATGTAGTTACATAGTTACATGTGTAATTACGTAAGTATGTAATTACATACTTACACAGTTACATGATTTACATACTTACACAGTTACACATTTTTGGTATATTATAAATTAAAATAACTAGGTAAATCTTTCTAAAACTATGTAGGTATGTAACTAGATAAACTCTAATTACAGAGTTACAAACTTATAAAATTTCTATGTAGTTACATAGTTACATGTGTAACTGTGTAAGTATGTAATTACACAGTTACTAGATATACTTACTTACGTAGTTACACTGTAACTGTGTAAGTACGTACTTACGTAGTTACACACTTTTGAGATAACGGTTACATATTTTTTGAGATAACGAGGGAGGATAACCGGGGTTAAAAGTAAAGTAGGGATTAAAAGACTGTTAAAAATTTGACAGAAACTTGAAAAACAGAGCCCCGGCCGGCACGGGATCCGCCTCTACTTCTTCCCTTTCATCTACCTCACCAGGGCAAGCTTCTCCGTCCTGATAAGCAACTCCCAAGGTTTTAAACTTCTCCACTCCCTCCTTCCTTCGTTCGGCCACTGCCTTTGTGGGCGGCGCAATCGAAGTTGTCTCAAGCCCCAGATGATCTCTTCTCCGCAGCACGGCCTGCTGATCCCTCCGTACCACAGCAGAGCATCCCGGAGCTGGCATTGCAGACCGTGCACAGGACAGGATCAACATGGGTGGTGGCCCTCGTGATGGGGACTTCTTAATCCACAGCAATCTTGCGCCATCTGTAGCCACCACCAATCTTGCCCAAGTACACTACGTGCAACAAGGAGGACCTCCTCAGGAAACTGCAACTCTGCTTCTGTCTACTCTACCGCCGCAGCGATGGCGGGCACCATATGTTATGGATTTCGTCTGGGGTCGGTGCAACTGGGTCTGACAAATTTCGCGTTAGCGTTGGCCCTTCTTCTTCGCGGTCTCTCATACCCAGTGCCACCTTAAACGGGATGGAGATCACGAAGCTGAGCAACTCGGAGGGCAGTGTCGGAGGCCAGGTCTCTGTGAGGGACGCCACCCCTCCAAGCTCGTAGAGCAAAACTGGTCTCATCCTGGGGTGTGTTCTCGGTCCACTTGGAGCAGTGGCCATAGCCATGGCCGGCTTCATGGTGCTCGGAAGGAGGGAAACCGGCAAAGACGAACGCCCATTCTGAGTCATGGGTGTCCGTCCCCGCAAACGAAGGTGGTCACCTACAGCTCAGGAGCCTGGGGGTCCTCCATGAACGCAGGTGTGGCCACACCGTCATCATCTGGGCACAGGACAGGCCTGGGCTTCCGCTTCCCCTTCGGCATGGACCAGGAAGCCACCAACAACTTTGACGAGAAGTGGGCTGTCCGGGAAGGACCCCGGATTGCTGGGGCGATCAGAGTGGAGTCTGTGAGGATGTTTGGGGAGGCTGTGGAGAGGTGCTTGGCGGATTACGGCGTGGACAGGCCGTCCATGGCGGACGTGCTCTGGAGTCTGGAGTATGTGCTGTAGCTCCAGGAAGGAGTGGCGTCTTCTTCCCCTGACATGGACAGTGTAAACAGGACACTGGAGATCGCTCCAAGGGTTGAAAACATCAGCAGGTTGGAGAGCGTTGTTGCAGAGGTTGAGGCCGAGAGTGGAGCTGATCATTCAAATGTGACGATGAGCAGGGATTCGCAGCTGGATTTTTCAGGTGTGTCGGAGAGCAAAGTGTTCTCGCAGCTGCTCAGGCACAGAAGGGAGGTAGATCCATGGCCGTTCACGCAGTGAAGCATAGAAGTTCGCCCCTCGTTAACCATTTGTTCTTATGATGGAATGTGATCGTGTTCTGGGATTGACCAGACGTGAACGCTGATTGCTGTGTACCTGTCCAGAAATTTGATTGTTGTGTGTGGACATAAAAAAAATGATAAAACAAAGATGAATAAGATATGAGCCCACTTATTGGCCCACTATCTAATGGCCCAAGAGTGTCTCATACTGGAGATCACTTTAAGAAACCTCTCACCCCCACTACAAAAAGAACCCCCTGCAAAAAGCTGAAAGGGGAGAGGGCTGGTTCTCCGGTAGCTTGGGCATCAAGAAAGGCAAAAAAAAAAAGGGCCAAGAAAGAAAAGGGGGGCTGGGTTCTTGGAGTCTCGGAGGAAGCCAGCAAGAAAGAGGCTGCCTCTTTCCAGATAGAAGCCAAGAAGAGGAAGAGGCCAAGAGGTGAAAAGGAGGAGGCTGCTGGTTTGTTCCCAAGAAGAGAGGACGAGGGTGAGAGGGCTAGGAAAGAGAAGAGAGAGAAAGCTTTCCCCCATTCCATCTGTCCCCTCTTGCTCTCTATTTCTTTTTTTATGTATTTCGGTCATTGAAGGCCCCTTTTTGTGCTATGAGAAATTTGTATATGTGATGTAGGATGTTAGTTCTCTCCTCTTTATGCAATGGAATGTATGTATTTAATTTAATGGCTGTTTCCTTGCCTCAATCCAATGCTTCCTCTGAGTTTTTCTTACTGTTTCATCTTTAGTTGGCAGTTGATCTCACTCCATTTGGGGGATGGATATAATATCCAGTCCCCTGTTGTGAGGAAGAGATAAAAAGTCCTTTACCCGGTCATGGGGAATTGTTTTCCTTTGTTTTCTGCACTGCTTTTGGCTCCTTTTCTGCCATTTAGAGCTTCACATGTGCTGTGTTTGTGCTCATTTCTTTGCTGATTAAGGCTTGCCGAATCACTGTTTTTTACGGTTCTGAACACAAAGGGTTAGATAAATGATATCTATGCCCCGTTCAGACCTATAAATGGATTCCTTGCATGTTAAATAGTCTGTGTCTTTGATCTGGCGTTCAAATGACTTCTGGATTTCGAGAACCGGCCCCCGGAAGTGCTGCCGACTCACCTGAGCAGCGAATTTTCGGTGTTTAAAAATCGATCGGTCGACTTTTCACCCTCCCAAAAGACTGAGTTGCTCGGGGTGTATGTCAGTCCCTCCCATAAAAATTTCGAGTTTTTTCGATGTGATTTGGGCGGCCATCCGGTGTTAAATAGATATTTCTATCTCATGGCCAACTCACCTGGGCAGTACGCACGTCTTTTGCGATCTGCGATCAATCGGCACGGCGTTTCACCGTCTAAAGAGACCGGGTTGCTTGACATGTATGTCAGTCCCTCCCATAAAAATTTCGTGTCATTCCGACGTGATTTGGGTGCCGTCCCGTTGAGAGAGCTCGTGGCCGACTCACTTGGTCTGCTGGCCAACTCACCTGGCAGCACGCGTGTTTTCCGCAATCTGGAACCGATCGGCCTGGGGTTTTTCCCATGTAAGAGTTTGGATTTGACCGGGGCATATCTCAGTCTCTCTTGTAAGAGTTTCACGCCGTTCCTCTGTGATTTGGGCGTCGTTCCGTCACAAATAAAGGCTCCCGACTCACTCAGGCAGAACCGCTCACCGCCAATTCGTGCATGCTGAGCAGTTTTCTTGCCGACCCGTATAGAAACGAGACTCTACGAGGCCTTGGGTTAGATAATATGATATCTATGCTCGAGTTCCTGGACTCGTACATTACTGGCTTGTCCACCGGACTTTTTGCGGTCGCGGTACTCTTTGGTTCCTTTGTAGCCATGCCTCGGGAACCGGTACCGTGTGCCATTCGGGTAGTGCCATGCACGACCAATACCCCGTTTTGGTACCATCTCCATTATGGTGGATGGATACCGTGACCTCCCCCACATCTCATGAGTCCGGGGGAGGTGCTGCCGAATTTTCCCGCAAAATTTAAACCGTCTTATGTTTCTGGCGGATGAGTCGGCGAGCCTCATGCGTAATGAGCCGACAAGTCTTGGTTTATGAGATTACTTGCTTTCGGTCCCGGTACTCATCAGTTCCCCGTGGCCATGCCTCGGGAATTGGTACCGTGTGCCATTTGGGTGGCGCCGCACGTGGCTAACACCTTGTTCTGGTACCGTCTCCATCATGGTGGACGAGTATCGCGCCCTCCTCTTGTGTCATGAGAAAAGGGGAGGTGCTGCCGAATTTTTCTCGTGCATATTTATGAGACTAAAAGACTTTGTATGATTAAAAGACCCCGAAAGCTATGTTGGCTAGGTGATTCGGCAGCGTTGCAGTGGCCCGGCCGACTCAGTTACCTGCCCGACTCAGTCACCTGCCCAACTTAGGCATCTGCCCAATTCAGTCTTCTGCCCAACTCAGTCACCTGCCCAACTTAGGCATCTGCCCAACTCAGTCTTCTGCCCGACTCAGTCACCTGCCCAACTCAGGCATCTGCCCAACTCAGTCACCTGCCCAACTCAGACATCTGCCCAACTCAATCATCTGCCCAACTCAGGCATCTGCCCAACTCAACCACCTAGCCGATTCAAGCACCTGCCCAACTGAGCCTGGCCGACTCAGCAGCCTGCCGACTCACCAGTACAGCTATAGTTATTGTGCTTTAAATGAAATAAAGAGCAACACAATTGACATTAATTGCCAAATATCTAATGAATAAGCGGATAAAATCCTCCAAAATTGTACAAAAGATGATAATGATCACAAAGAGCCAAATGCTATCAATAGAAATCTTTCTTGTTGCTATTCTAGCTTCACTCTAACACGTACTTTGCACCTTTATCGGATGTTTCCGTTTTAAGGCCATGAGACTTTCTAATCTGACGATTAATCAAGGGTTTTCTCTCTCAGAGAGATGTAATTAACGTCATTGCGCTTAGGCAATGGCGGGATCTTGGTCCCGACCCGATCTCTACTTTCGTTTGACGAAGTCAAACGGTGCGCACAATAGGCTTAAAGTCCTCCGACTCTCGGAGGCAGAACACTTGGTTGTCACTTCGGTGACTGGCACGCCTGCGCTATGCAAATTGCCGATTCATCTCTCATCATTATCGCTCATGTAGCATTCGACGAGACTTGGATTAGCAATACGCATCCATGAGAACATGAAAAAAATATGATAAAAGATAATTAATTTTTTTTTAATAAATCCATTTCCACAGCGTGGCACGCCCGGTGGGACCAAACTTCCCTTCATCTCTTCGCCAGAATAGAAAGCCTTGTGGCCTTACATAATCGATACTGATTATCATTTTGAATTGACTAACAGGTACTAACGGAACAATGGATGGAGTGCGTTTTGGACCGCTGGTAGTCCAAGATCATGCCAGGTACGGCTACCTCACCGTGCCGACCCGTTTCGGGAGCTTCCCTCCGGTTGTGGAGTTCCCAATTTCCTGGGGGTCGCGTTCGTCGACATTTTACACCCAGAGACCAAAAAGGAAGCTGAAGCTGAAGCTGAACACCATGCCGAAGTCAAAGAGATCACCGAGAAGCTGAGCTGTCACGTTCATCACGTGGAGCATGGCAACTGCTACAAGAACAGAGGGAAAAAGGCCAACATATGTCCTCAACGGACAACAGAAGCTGAAAACATTGTCACTCGCCGAGCGCGAGTATCTGCCTCGGGAAAAAGTGTGCGAGTCGGGGACTTGAGAATTCATCTGCAGGCCAAGAGAATTGAAGCTATACCAGAACGGGTTACGCCAACGGTACCCGTAAAGAACCACTTCCAAGCCCTAACAGCTAAGGAGGAGATGGCTAACACCTTCAAGGGCAAGATAGCCCCCAGGCTAGTCAAATTCAAACAAGTTTGGAGGCCTAAGAAGATACAAAAGAACAAGATGGAAGAGGCTATACTAAGAGAAGAGATGCCAAAAGAAACAACTGTTGCGGAAATCCCCGACCATCAGAGGCCACCTAGAGGCTTCAAAGCAAGAGTCCGACAAGGGGGGGCATGTGCTTATGCCTGTTTCCATGATAAGAAGGCAGAGCTGCGGCAATCTGCTCATGTGCCAATCGTCCGGGGGAACCCGTCGACGCCTGTTGTCTTGGCCACGTGCCACCAGCGAGAAAAGACGCGAAGGCCACGTGACCACATTCTTGGCTTCGCAACATTTCCTTTGCAGCAAGCAAGACTGCTAAAATCCATAGAAGCCTCACAAGCTGAAACAGAGAGCAGCTCAGACAAGAATAAGATGCCTTGCGAACATGTTCACGCTAGGCCCGAAGAAATCAAGCCAAGAGTATCTGTCATCAAAAGATTGAACTTTCCGCATGAAGCATCGCGGAAGGTCAGAAGAGGCCGTGATGATTCATGGCAAATCTTTGCATGCCACATGGCTGGTATAGGGAGCCGTTATGGAGCTCTGCCAACTGATGATGAAGAGCTAGCGAAGTTGGCTGAGAGGCCCAACACCGTTACAAGAAGAGGAGCAGATGCAACAGCTCTAACAACCGCATATGGAGGTGCTAATGCCTCTACAGCACAGATGATGGCAGCTACTGCCAACGTGATCACTAATCAGGGCAGTGGGGGCAACAATGAAATTCCCCCGCCGCCGCCGCCATAAATAACCCCATGGGGCATGGTGCAAGAGATCCCTCTCACTGTACCCTTGGATTCAGCTGCCTTGGAGTTGCTACAGCGGTATCAGGCTGAAATCAAAGCACTCAAGCGCCAAATAAGAGACAAAGAGACTGAAGGGCATGCAACCCGAGAAGCTGAGGGTTCAGGAGAAATCCCTCAAGGGACCTCAGGGTCAACGGGGACTCCGGCCCAGCACACTGTCGCACAACTGGCAAATGAGCAGCTTCAACAGTCGCCTGTTGCCTCGACTCAACAACAGCACCAACAGACCCAATATCGACCGCTGCAACCACAGTTCTTTCAACAACAGCAGCATCAAAAATATAAGCTGCAACAAAGCCATTCCATGCAACATCAACAGTCAATACCTGCTCAGGCTTTCAAGCATCAGGTGGAGAAACAGATGCCACCACCGTTGCCACCGGTGGCTATCAGTAACACCTCAATGGTCAGAAGAACCTCTGCAACAACAATGATGTTTGAGGAAGATAGCAAGTTGCCACCTGTCTCCTTAAGAGAGACTTCGGTTAGGACAACAACTAACATCCCTACCATGTCTGTGCATGATCCTACTGCGATCATCTTGTTACAGAAATGCCAACAGGAAATTGAAATGTTGAGACAACAGATTCAAGAAAGAGATGAATATATCATGGCATTAAAGGGCAAAGGAAGCACAGTCAAAGCATTGCAAGACAGCATCAGCTCACTCCAAATCCTACCAATGATGGCACAATCGATGTCAAGCCACACTGGGGGCATTTCACCTCTGAATCAAGAGACTTCGAAACAATCAACAAGGCAAGAGCTTCCACAAGCTAAAGGGTTAACGCTACAGTCAACCCACAATCGCTTGAGTTTAACAGATCCAGCACTAATGAGCAGCTTGGTGAAGTTAACAGAAATGTGTGATAGCACTGTTACTACACTTAATACTCACCAATCTCCATACCCCATATGTCATGATATGGACTCTATTGATGCAGTGGGGTGTTTGACTCTAGATGCGCCTTGTCAGATGACGCCTCGTGCATCCTTGTCAAGCAGACATTCACATTCAAATCTCCTGTCAGCATCTACAGCAGACCAGCTAGACAAACAGAGGAAGTCCAAATGTGACATGACAAATAATATTGTGGCAGAAATTGAGGCATTTCTGGCAAGATCTTCCAATAGTTCATTTGTGGAACAAAGGGGGAAATCAATTGATAAGAAGCCTGCCCGAAAGGAGGTACACACTGAAGATCTTAAGGCCTTCGAGCTAATGAGAAATGCAAATAAATCTATGACTGGATCCTCTAGTACCACGACCAAAGGCTCGAGGCGTATCATTCCTTTCCAAGATAAAGTTAAAAAGCCATATTCATTCCCCAAGGAAAAGACAAAGGTACTATTTGAATGGACAATTGAATACAACAAAATTGCACTACCGGTGCCCAAAAGACCTGAGCAAGCAGGAAAGAAGGATGATCCCCGATACTGTCTATACCACCAGATCCTGGGGCATCCTTTGGAAGACTACTATGTTTTCAAAGACATCATGGAGTCTTTGATCATAAAGGGGGAATTGCAAAATGGGCGAATACAAGGTGGATCCGTCACGCCCACATGAAGCCCAAGCCCGACAGGAAGCTCGACAAAAGGCTATAAATGTAGTTTCTCTATATCAGCAGCTACCTTAAGAGATGCCAAAGGGTAGGTCTGAAAGGATGTAGACACCCAGGGACGAGATAGAATGCAAAGAAGCCAAAAGAACAGGCAAAGCTCTGCAGACATACTCATGTTGTATGACTGGTGTGGTCAGTCAACATGGGGATACGCCCCCCGAACAATATGAATTGACAAGGCTCAATGAAGGGCCAAATCCTCCTGTCAGGAGGGAAGAAGCTAAGGGCAAAGCCCCAATAGTCTCAGTGGCCCAAGAAGAGGCTACAAATATAATAGCAGCTGATAATATCAGTAATCTGCCACCTACCCCTCTGGGAGGAGCTCCAATTGAAGTGACGTCTGATGTCCCTGGCACTCATACATATGATCATGCTGTGGCAGCATTGATACAAAGATACCAACATGAGATTGAAAGGTTGAAAAGACAAATTGAAGAAAGGGATGCCCAGGCTCTTGCACCAAGAGAAGCAGGGGGCATAGTGGAGGCACCACAAGTTGACACCAACCTGCCCCACACCCTATTACTACCAACAATGCCCCAGTCAGCATCAGGCCTTACTCGGGGCACCTCAAGCCCAACAGCTCCAGAGCAGCCCATAGCCTGCCAAGCAGCACATCAAGGGTCTGCCACCATGGCTCAAATACAGTCAGCTCCTCCTCATCCAGACATGGTCCGGACACCGATTATGAATAAACAAATGTTGGAACAGATCATAGAAACAAAACTAGCTGGAATGGACAAGTCTGATCAGGCCCTATTTCAGGTGTACCAGGTACCATATCCTGTCTGCCATGCTGCAAAGAGATTACCTCTTGGCATGAGCAAGCCACCCAAGTTTGAAAAGTTCAATGGGCGAGGATCGCCAAAAGAACATGTTGCACATTATGTCAATATGATGGGAGATTTGGCCACAGACGAGTCATATTTGCGCAAATTCTTCGGGTCCTCCCTGACTGGACTGGCTTTCGAATGATATTCAAATTTACTAGTTGGATCCATTATAGACTGGCCAGATATGCAAAGGAAGTTCATAGAAAGATTCTATGTTGCTGAAAGAGAAATCACACTGGTCGAGCTATATGCAACCAGGCAACAAGATAACGAGTCGGCTCTAGACTATGTCAAAAGGTGGAGAGATCTCAGCATGAGATGCAGACGGCCATTACATCCAGAGGACGCCGTTCAAATTTGCAAGCAAAAACTGAGCAGGCATGTTCTAGAAACGATGATCGGCATTGAGATCAAGTCCTTTGACCGGCTAAACAAAGTTGTGGCTGAAATTGAACAATTCCTTTCCAACTATCCTCCTGTCTATGCGTCAAGTCAGGAAAATAGATTGCTTGGGAAAAGGCCAGCACCTGCAGATGTTCATACTGTGAACTTCAAAGCCTTTACAAGACAAAAGAGCGAAGATGGCTCTCCTATTATTGAACAGACGAAGTGAAATAAAAGGGGTTCATTGCAAGAGAAGATGCAAAAGCCATACTCATTTCCAAGAGATAAGACACATACCCTCTTTGAATGGGCACATCAACATAACAAAATCGTCCCACCGGAGCCTAGAAAGACAGAGGACATCAAGAAGAAAGATGATCCCCGATTCTGCTTATATCATCAGCTGCCGGGCCATGTTACAGAGGATTGCTATGTCCTCAAGGACAAAATTGAAGCATTAATAAGAAAAAAGGAGCTACAAGTGGGCGAGTATAAGGTGGATCCGCCGCGCCCTCACGGGGCTCCAATGCAATAGAAAAGAAGGGCATACGGCAAACGGGTCAGCCAACATGGGGGCAGACGTAACCTATAATATCCGAGCCCGAAAAGCATAAGTGGTTCAAGATGCTCGATGCACAAATGAAGCTCATGCCTCCGGGGGAACTTCAAGATCTTCAACCAGCAAATAAATAAGAGCCAACTCGTCAAGATTGAGTGATTCTGGGGGCAGATGCAGATCAAACATGTAATGTCCATTCATGTAAATACTCATTAAAAAAAGAGCAAAAAAAAAAAAAAAAAAAAGAAGCAGCTTGCTGAAGTGATCACACCGACCGCCCAGCATGAGACCCGATCATCAAAGTGGTCTCAACCGGCTCTTCTAGGGCCACCTGAGGTATTATCGTCGATGACGAGAAGTAAGAAATAAATAGACCAACCATATCGCTAGTCGGACTACGGTTTTGAGACAAGTAATACCTCAACAAAATTACATTTTTAGGGCGATGATATGAGCCCGCATGATCGCACCGCATCGGGCTTTCACCGTTTATGCACATATGCACACATGGGTTTTCTTACCGGATTTTGAGTGCATATCCTTTTTCCGGGTCCCTAATAAAGCTGCCGAAGGATTTATCCTTATTCGGGCGTCATTTGCATTAAAAAAAAACTGGCAAATTGTCGATCATATTTTCAAAAGTCATATTTTCAAATCGACAAGCTTGCCATTCATGATTTCAAAAGAACTCATATTTTAAAAAGTGGCGTATCGCCAACCATGTTTTCAAAAGTCATATTTTAAAATCGGTAAACTTGTCACTCATGATTTCAAAAGAACTCATATTTTAAAAAGTGGCGTATCGCCAACCATGTTTTCAAAAGTTATATTTTAAAATCGACAAGCTTGCCATTCATGATTTCAAAAGAACTTATATTTTAAAAAGTGGATATTCGTCAACTATGTTTTCAAAAGTCAAATTTTAAAATTGGCAAGCTTGCCATTCATGATTTCAAAAGAACCCATATTTTAAAAAAAAGTGGTGTCTCGCCAATCATATTTTCAAAAGTCATATTTTCAAATTGGCAAGTTTGCCACTCATGATTTCAAAAGAAGGCATATTTCAAAAATGGCAATTTGCCCATCATATTTTAAAAGTCATATTTCAAAATTGGCAATTTGTCAATCATATTTCAAAAGACATATTTCAAAACTGGCAATTTGTCAATCATATTTCAAAAGACATATTTCAAAACTGGCAATTTGCCCATCATGTTTCAAAAGACATTTCAAAACTGACAATTTGTCAATCATGTTTCAAAAGACATATTTCAAAAGTGGCAATCTGTCAATCATATTTCAAAAGACATATTTCAAAACTGGCAATTTGCCAATTATGTTTCAAAAGACATATTTCAAAAGTGGCAATTTGTCAATTATGTTTCAAAAGTCATATTTCAAAAGTGACAATTTGTCAGTCAAATTACAAAATCGACGATTTTGAAATAACGATGTGTCAATCATATTTGAAAATTCATGTTTCAAAACTCAAAATCATATTTTTCAAACGGGACCTTAGCGCCCACATATTTAATAAAAAGATCGGACTTTCACGTCCTCACAATTTCAAAAGCGGGCTTCTTCGCCCTCATGTTTTCAAACTGGGACCTTAGCGCCCATATGTTTAATAAAAAGATCGAGGCATTTAAGCCCTCATAAATTTCAAAATCGGGCTTCCATGCCCTCATGATTTCAAAATCGGGTCTCTGTGCCCAATGTTTCTAAAACTGATTAAAAAGATATTTAAAGCAAAAGAACTTTAAAATCAAATTAATCTCAAAGGAGCTGCAACTGCGGGATAAGTTCCGTAGTCCATTCTCAGTTTGTGGAATGTTTCCCACATCTGGGGTCTCCAGGGATTTAAAATTAAATTAATCTCAAAGGAGCTGCAACTGCGGGATAAGTTCCGTAGTCCATTCTCAGTTTGTGGAACATTTTCCACATCTGGGGTCTCCGGAGATTCAAAATTAAATTAATCTCAAAGGAGCAGCAACTACTGCTAGCCGAAGCCCGCCTTCATGCCAGTTGAAGTTTATCTTCATGACAATCAAAGCTTGTTTCCATGTTAGTGCTAGCCAAAGCTCGCCTTCATGCCAGTTGAAGTTTATCTTCACGACAGTCAAAGCTCATCTTCACGTCAGTGCCAGTCGAGGCTCATTTTCATGTTGGTGCTAGCCAAGGCTCCTCTTCATATGCATGCCAGCCAAAGCTCATTGTCTAGTCGAAATCTGTCTTCATTCCAATCAGATTTCTATCTCATATGGGACAAAGTGAAACTTCGCTATATACGAAGTGGATTCTAACACATTTCAAGTCTCTGGAGGGAAATTCCTGATAGAGTTGGTCGACAACCAACGAAGCATGTGTCAACAGATGATGTGTTCTAACAGTTTTCAAGTTTCTGGGCGGAGACACAACAAAAGTCAAGAGAGGAAGACAAGAGCACATTAATCTAGCTATGAGCGAAGTGGCATTAATGAGGGTTACAAGATCTCCCAAAGCGGCAGTCTGGTTATCACGGTCGGTGACAATGATGTGGAAGCATTTTACTTCCTCCTACCAAGACCTCAACGCTATTGCATGCTCAGATTGTTGCGCAAGGAAGCGGTAAGGCCACTTACCGAGTCCAGAAGGAGCCACCAGTTCACAAATCAAGCCAACATGCCCCATCGGCTCATACAATAGGCCAACATAACCCAATGGACGACTGACCCATGAAGGCCACCCGCTCACATAGCCTTGTCAATTGAGAGAGGCCAGTGATTTAGGGCTCTCGCCAACTCAAGGAGGCTTCCCAAAAAATCCTACGTTACAGGCGTCCCACCGGGTCAGAAATCCCAGCAATTCAAAGAAGTCGCTAGTCCCAGTGCTATTGCCGACTCATGAAGGACACAAGCTCTCAAGTAACTTGTTAGTTCAACAGTCTTCACTGCCCTATTGAGTTTCTTCATCGACTTACGGGGCTGTTGACTCTTAGCACCGACAAGAAGGAGGGATGCCAGCTCGTAGTGCTACTGACTCGCTAGGCCTGTTGAATCACGATGCCTACGAAGAGAAGATCTACCGACTCATGAGGCCGCAAAGTCATAGAGCCAACAAGGAGGATGACTGTCGACTCAAGATGGTTGCCGACTTGCAGGGCCCACCAACTCAGGCCGAGTCAAAGCCTCACGAGTCACAACACTAACAGGCCAGAAGGCTGCCGAGTCACATGGCTAGCCAACTCAAAGGCCAACTGACTCATGAGACATGTTGAGCCACCAGGCCATTGAACAGAAGGGGCTGTCGACTCAAGGAGTCTGTCCACTCAAAATGCCACTAAATGAAGAGTTTTTCGACTCACAAGAGCTGTTATTGGTCCACTTATCAAAGCAAAGCCCATTTATCACACGAGCGAGCCCAAGGGATTCCGACTAGCGTCGACGTCAACCGTCTCAAGATGAGCACAATAGTATGAACACAATAGACCGAAGTCGAGGGACCGTCAACACATTGACTCACATTAAGTTGAAGATGAGACCCAGTTGACGTCATGCGAGTTCACCCATGGGTGTCGCTCCGCTCGTCCCTCGCTCGCATCACCCTTGGGTGGGGGGCATTTGTGGACATAAAAAAAATGATAAAACAAAGATGAGCAAGATATGAGCCCACTTATTGGCCCACTATCTAATGGCCCAAGAGTGCCCCATGCTGGGGGTCACTTTAAGAAACCTCTCACCCCCCACTACAAAAAGAACCCCCTGCAAAAAGCTGAAAGGAGAGAGGGCTGGTTCTCCGGTGGCTTGGGCATCAAGAAAGGCAAAAAAAAAGGGCCAAGAAAGAAAAGGGGGGCTGGGTTCTTAGAGTCTCGGAGGAAGCTAGCAAGAAAGGGGCTGCCTCTTTCTAGGTAGAAGCCAAGAAGAGGAAGAGGCCAAGAGGTGAAAAGGAGGAGGCTGCTGGTTTGTTCCCAAGAAGAGAGGAAGAGGGTGAGAGGGCCAGGAAAGAGAAGAGAGAGAAAGCTTTCCCCCATCACATCTGTCCCCTCTTGCTCTCTATTTCTTTTTTTATGTATTTCGGTCATTGAAGGCCCCTTTTTGTGCTATGAGAAATTTGTATATGTGATGTAGGATGTTAGTTCTCTCCTCTTTATGCAATGGAATGTATGTATTTAATTTAATGGCTGTTTCCTTGCCTCAATCCAATGCTTCCTCTGAGTTTTTCTTACTGTTTCATCTTTAGTTGGCAGTTGATCTCACTCCATTTGGGGGATGGATGCCCTTAATATCCAGTCCCCTGTTGTGAGGAAGAGATAAAAAGTCCTTTACCCGGTCATGGGGAATTGTTTTTCTTTGTTTTCTGCACTGCTTTTGGCTCCTTTTCTGCCATTTAGAGCTTCACATGTGCTGTGTTTGTGCTCATTTCTTTGCTGATTAAGGCTTGCCGAATCACTGTCTTTTACGGTTCTGAACACAAAGGGTTAGGTAAATGATACCTATGCCCCGTTCAGACCTATAAATGGATTCCTTGCATGTTAAATAGTCTGTGCCTCTGATCTGGCGTTCAAATGACTTCTGGATTTCGAGAACCGGCCCCCGGAAGTGCTGCCGACTCACCTGAGCAGCGAACTTTCGGTGTTTAAAAATCGATCGGTCGACTTTTCACCCTCCCAAAAGACTGAGTTGCTCAGGGTGTATGTCAGTCCCTCCCATAAAATTTTCGAGTTTTTTCGATGTGATTTGGGCGGCCATCCGGTGTTAAATAGATATTTCTGTCTCGTGGCCAACTCACCTGGGCAGTACGCACGTCTTTTGCGATCTGCGATCAATCGGCACGGCGTTTCGTCGTCTAAAGAGACCGGGTTGCTTGACATGTATGTCAGTCCCTCCCATAAAAATTTCGTGTCATTCTGACGTGATTTGGGTGCCGTCCCGTTGAGAGAGCTCGTGGCCGACTCACCTGGTATGCTGGCCAACTCACCTGGCAGCACGCGTGTTTTCCGCAATCTGGAACCGATCGGCCTGCGGTTTTGCCCGTGTAAGAGTTTGGATTTGACCGGGGCATATCTCAGTCCCTCTTGTAAGAGTTTCACGTCGTTCCTCTGTGATTTGGGCGTCGTTCTGTCACAAATAAAGGCTCCCGACTCACTCAGGCAGAACCGCTCACCGCCAATTCGTGCATGCTGAGCAGTTTTCTTGCCGACCCGTATAGAAACGAGACTCTACGAGGCCTTGGGTTAGATAATACGATATCTATGCTCGAGTTCCTGGACTCGTACATTACTGGCTTGTCCACCGGACTGTTTTCGGTCGCGGTACTCTTTGGTTCCTTTGTAGCCATGCCTCGGGAACCGGTACCGTGTGCCATTCGGGTAGCGCCATGCACGACCAATACCCCGTTTTGGTACCATCTCCATTATGGTGGATGGATACCGTGACCTCCCCCACATCTCATGAGTCCGGAGGAGGTGCTGCCGAATTTTTCCGCAAAATTTAAACCGTCTTATGTTTCTGGTGGATGAGTCGGCGAGCCTCATGCGTAATGAGCCGACAAGTCTTAGTTTATGAGATTACTTGCTTTCGGTCCCGGTACTCATCAGTTCCCCGTGGCCATGCCTCGGGAATTAGTACCGTGTGCCATTTGGGTGGCGACGCACGTGGCTAACACCTTGTTCTGGTACCGTCTCCATCATGGTGGACGAGTTTCGCGCCCTCCTCTTGTGTAATGAGAAAAGGGGAGGTGCTGCCGAATTTTTCTCGTGCATATTTATGAGACTAAAAGACTTTGTATGATTAAAAGACCCCGAAAGCTATGTTGGCTAGGTGATTCGGCAGCGTTGCAGTGGCCCGGCCGACTCAGTTACCTGCCCAACTCAGTCACCTGCCCAACTTAGGCATCTGCCCAACTCAGTCTTCTGCCCAACTCAGTCACCTGCCCAACTTAGGCATCTACCCAACTCAGTCTTCTGCCCAACTCAGTCATCTGCCCAACTCAGGCATCTGCCCAACTCAGTCACCTGCCCAACTCAGGCATCTGCCCAACTCAACCACCTAGCCGATTCAAGCACCTGCCCAACTGAGCCTGACCGACTCAGCAGCCTGCCGACTCACCAGTACAGCTATAGTTATTGTGCTTTAAATGAAATAAAGAGCAACGCAATGACATTAATTGCCAAATATCTAATGAATATGCAGATAAAATCCTCTAAAATTGTACAAAAGATGATAATGATCACAAAGAGCCAAATGCTATCAATAGAAATCTTTATTGTTGTTATTCTAGCTTCACTCTAGCACATACTTTGTATCTTTATCGGATGTTTCCGTTTTAGGCCATGAGACTTTCTAATCTGACGATTAATCAAGGGTTTTCTCTCTTAGAGAGATGTGATTAACGTCGTTGCGCTTAGGCAACGGCGGGATCTTGGTCCCGACCCGATCTCTACTTTCGTTTGACGAAGTCAAACGGTGCGCACAATAGACCTAAAGTCCTCCGACTCTCGGAGTCAGAA
Source organism: Colocasia esculenta (assembly GCA_014218235.1). Classification (NCBI taxonomy): domain Eukaryota; kingdom Viridiplantae; phylum Streptophyta; class Magnoliopsida; order Alismatales; family Araceae; genus Colocasia; species Colocasia esculenta. Next base: position 210,281,155 of record CM024753.1, read on the forward strand.
CACTTGGTTGTCACTTCGATGACTGGCACGCATGCACTATGCAAATTGCCGATTCATCTCTCATCATTATCGCTCGTGTAGCATTCGACGAGACTTGGATTAGCAATACGCATCCATGAGAACATGAAAAAAATATGATAAAAGATAATTTAAAAAAAAGATTTTTAATAAATCCATTTCCACATGGTGTCAACTTGTTCATGATTGTTTCGTTGTAACTTCAGCTTTTCTTAAGTTGGATGTCATCATCTGGGCCTCCAATTGTTGTGTGTCTAAAGTTTGGAGGGCATTAAGATCTCAGCTGAGAAATGAATTGTTTTATCAAGTGAGTAAATGACAAACAAAAACATATCTAGAAGCGTTTTCTTTGTAGAAATGAGATGAATGCTGATGCTTCATGTGTTAAAGGATATTGGCAAATGGTTCAGAAACGCAAAATTCTAGATTTTCCAAGGCATAAGTGATGCTGGGCGTCCGTTCTATCTCCATGGCCCTGTTACATACTAAGAAAAATTAAGTGCATGGTTTCTCCCATGTCGAGAGAGGGTGGGCTCTGAGAATTGAGGCCGGACATGGGAGGCAGCAAAAGTCCACTGTTCGTAGTTGCCAACTAGTACTGTTTAAATCCCCTTTGATTCTACACTGCACAATCAACAATACAAAATGGTGGCATCTCGTTTTTTTGTGAGAATGATATACTACATTTTCTCGCAGTTCCCTGTATTTCACGTCAAAGAATGGATCACAGCAGAATTGGGAACCACCAACTAATGAACATTTCTAAAGTTAAGTAATCTCAACTTGTTAAATATGAAAAAACCAGGAGAAATGGAAGTCATGACTATGCCCCAGAGAGAAAAAATGTAGTTCGACGCCTCAATTTGAGTGAGGAAGGCATCTCATCTGGTCAAGTCAAACCAAAAATGTTTTGTTAGCCTTATGTTCTCTGGCCTTAAAGTAGAACATGTGTGGCTAACAAGAAATTATGTATCTCTATTTGCTACACGGTAAAATAAATAAATTCAGAAAATAGCAGTGCGTGGAACACCTGAATCAACACCTTTGGAGTTGTTCTTCCTGCCTGTTCTTCAAGGCATATTCCCTCATCCTAGAAAACAGTGAGGATGAAGAACAACCTCCCCGTGTTGGAAAGAATGCAAGTTTGACATACATATCTGCAATTTTCTTCTTCTCCACGGATGCTACTGCATTGCTGGTCTCAGTCGTCCTTGAGCTTTTGGGACTGCCTCGAGTGACAGGATGCACTTCTGCAGCGTCCAATGAACTTGAGCATCTCATCTATGAGGATCACAGGAAATGCAACGGCCAACACCAACAGCCATTCATTGAAGCTGAGGGGAACGATGCCAAACACTTCAGCAAGGATGGGCACATAGAGGATCAGGAAGTGAAGTCCAAAGGAAACGGACATTGCAAGAAGCAGCCAGGGGTTGACCCAGGGAGGCATCATCAAAAGGCTAGCATCCTCGGATAGGGCATTGAGAGAGTTAAACATCTCAATGGCCACCAAGACGGAAAGAGAGAGGGTCATTGCCTTCACTTTTCCAGACTGGAAATAGTCACATGGATTAGCCTCAAAAGAGAAGACACGGGATCCAGCTGTGAAGGGGGAGACCTGGAAACCCTCCCAAGTGGCACACTGGCCCCAGTTGGACAGTTGAGAGAATGTGACAAGAGTGTGTCCATCGCCACTCAAGTCAATGCCCAAGAAGGACCCATGTGTATACCATATAATGAACACACCGACAGTTGCAATGCCTACATAGAGTCCAATTATCTGCATAAAAAGCAAAAGAAAAGAAACACATCAATATTCTTTGATATGGCAAGAATACCCAGACAAAGAGAGTAATTAAAATAAACATAAAAAAATATGGTCAACAAGTTTTAGGGGTGTGCGCTATTCATTTCAGAGCAGTCCTTAGGGTCGCCCCCCAGAAAAAGTTCATGGGTTGAACACTCGGTGAACTTGTCCGTGGCTAGGTCAAAGCCCTTGGGATATTGATCTGGGCATCTTGGTCAGGGTGGGGAGTGGGCTGTGTTACTCATTATGCGTGAAAATGGTTGACCATGTGCTCTAAACTCATAATCAATAGGAGAAGGCAAGACATTTAGCTGGTGCCTGTCAAAGTCAGAACAATCACTGTCCATATGCTGTTTCCCATCAATATCATGTTTGCTAACTCTAAGAATCACAGGATCTGGCACAAGTCTTAGAAGTGTTGCCTTGGCATTCACTGCAGGTGTCCCAAAAGTTCCTACCTATGTAGATCAAACTAGAGGCAAAAATGAGATGAACTTATCTTAGTAATTACAGAACCCAGGTTTATGCGACCCCTAAAAGTTTATCCAAACTTTTGGAAAGAGACTATGTGAAAGGAGGCAAATTTGATAGATAGTACATTTTCAAGGCCAAACAAGCTTTAGGAACGGGACTCCATGAGAGATAAGGCAAGTTTGATAGAGAATTAATTCTAAGATTTTGCTGTCCATTTGCTCACTATCTACTTTTCCAAAAAATGGGTCGGTGGGTGGGTGGGGGGTTGTTAATAAGCTGAAAACCTGAAACAAGGAATTATTTCCTTTTTCTCCTGATTACTGATATACTATCCACCACCTGTGAAATGAATCCAATACAAGCATTCACTTTTTAAAAGTGGAAAGATTTGAATGCTATGAAGCATAAATAGTAGGTACACTCAGCATGTGAAGAGATAGGACCTCTATGTAATAGAATTATAGAGTTTACCAGATAACGGAAGAGAATCCATGCATTAATAAGAGAGTCATCACTCCTTCGAGGAGGTTTCTTCATAACATCTCTATCTGGAGGGTTGAATCCCAAAGCTGTTGCAGGAGGTCCATCCGTAACAAGATTAACCCATAGAAGCTGAACAGGTATCAACCCTTCTGGAATGCCCAATGCCGCAGTCAAAAATATAGAAACAACTTCGCCAATATTTGATGATATCATGTATCTGAATATTCCACCCCAACATAGACCACTCAGAAATCAGGAAAATGATAACATCGACAATAAAAATGACGTCAGTAAAATGGACTATCAATAATCTGGATGACATGATGGTTCATGTCCACAAAATAAGTGCTGAATTACCCGATATGACATTTGATACAAGGTAAACAAAGAAAATATTAGGTGCATGTATGTTTCTTCTAATCATTAATGAATGCAAGGTGGCATTCCTCATGAAAGGCATGATTAGCACAGATGCTCTGAGGAGCTTCAAATTTGGAAGAATAAAATTGAGCCTGTAATGGTGAAAAGGCAATGTATGTGCAAGAAATTTCTTTATTTTTGCTTTTTTTGTGGCGGTGAGGTGGGGGAGACATTTCATGCATGATCATCCCAGAGGAAAGCTGAGAGGTCCTTAAATTTCAAAGACCTGGAATAACAAGACATGCTGATGGAGATCTGGACACTTATTTGCATCTGAGGTTGGAAAGTGGGAAACACAACTTGTAAAATAAAGACATATTGTATCATAGAAAATTCTATCTTTTACAGCATTCATGATGCAGTTTATCATTAGTTCCTGCCACCTACAAAAGAATTTAACAATCAAATGGTGTACATTCCAAGATATAAAGATTTTGCCTTTTCGGAAGTTTACAACTTCTAAGCATTTCACCTGTACATTACTACATCTTTAATGGAACAGTGCAAATTTTCCTTAAAATGGAGTCAACAGTAGAAAAAGGCAGACGAGAGAACACCAACAGAAACCAAAAGAGATTAACCTGATAAAGGCTTTCATGTTGTTGTAGATAGATCTTCCTTCAGCAACTGCTGCAACTATTGTACTGAAATTGTCATCAGCTAAAACCATGTCAGAGGCTTCCTTTGCAACCTGAAAGGCCATGGGTACATCAAAGATTATTGAACAAAATAGGCAATATCATCTTACTTTATCTAAACAACAAAACTCTTTGAATTGCATTAAAAAACATGCCTTAAATTTTCAATCACAATAGTTAGCAGCCCATTCTCCAAGATTATGGTGGACAGCAAACGGTTAACATTCAGTAATTGACAACAAACAAAGCATATGTTTAAATGAGCAATGTCCAGATCTTATATATCATTCCTTCTGCATATCATATCCAGTCAATTTATAACTTGAAATTAACTATTCCCTCTTCCAGTAACCTTTGGTCCTGAACTTGTCTAATACTTTGACCAAAGTAAGTCATGCTACAGGTTACCAAATAGCACTTTTATCCCTAGTTATAATCACCATACTGGACAGGGTATAAGTCATATGATGGAGCAGTAAAATATTCTGGTTGTAATGGATACTAATTTTCAGAATAACATGAGGAGACGACTGAGATAAACTTTAAAAATGCTCATACAAGCATCAAAAATAAATTATGAATATGGATAAGCAGTCCACAAAGATAGCAATCCAAGAATTATAAAAGAACAAACATACCTCAGTCCCTGCAATTCCCATTGCAATACCTATATCAGCCAATCTCAAAGCAGGTGCATCATTCACACCATCACCAGTCATGGCAACCACTTCACCTTCTTCTTTAAGCAACCTCACTATTTCTTGCTTATGCTTTGGTTCAGCCCTGGAGAAAAGGAGCCCACCTGATCGCCTGAAAAACTCTTTCTTATCAGGAAGACACATAAATTCTTTTCCTGTAATACTCTTCATTCTAATGTCTTCTTCAGGCCCAAATACACCTATCTCACGACAAATTGCTTCTGCTGTGTTCTTATTGTCTCCTGTTATAACCATAATCCTTATGCCAGCCGCTCTACAATCTTCAATTGCTTTCTGAACAGCTTCTCGAGGTGGATCCTACAAAAGTTTGCAAAGACGAACAAAGACTCAAACCATGTATTATTATGGCCAGAAGAACCACAGAAATTATAAAAACAAGAAGCCTCACCCTCAGGCCAACCAAGCCAACAAAAATGAGATCATTCTCTATTGATGAATAATTAGCGGGATCAAGTAAAAGCCTGTAAGCAGGATGATGCTCCCCATCATATGTGGCAAATTCTAAAAGGTCAATCTTGTATGCAAAACCCAAGCATCGTAAAGCATTTGATGACATTTCATGAAGCTCTTTGAGGATGATATTTCTTGAGGTTGCATCCAACCTCACAACAGAACCATCAAACAACTGAATGTGTGTGCTCCTCTCCAGTAAGTTCTCCACAGCTCCCTGCCATAACAATATATTACAAGAGATGAGTGAATTGTTTTCAATAGAAATGTTAAAGAATATCCTGTTTATGAAAATATCAAAAGAATACACGTGATGTGGAATGACTTTTTTGTGAAGACATTTGTACCCAAATGAACATAATGATGCCCACAAGTAGAGATGATCTCCAATCAGAGAATAAAGAAAAAAAAGAGTATTGTACATGGAGAAAGTAATACAAAGCACATACATTGAGAAGTTCCACACTCAAAAGGAGATATAAAGCACATAAAAGTCTTTCCTCCAATCAAATATGGATATTTATTTTCACAATTGTTCATTCTAAAAGTTTCCTATGATGATTTATAAAGGTGATAATTCCATGAATAATTGCACTTGCATGTAGAGAAGATGGAGCAGTATGCATACCTTGACTAGTAATATATTGCTTCCTGATTCTGATTTCACAATCACTCCCATGGACTTTCGCATTCTGTCAAATTCAAGAGTGGCAACCCTATGTGCAATTGAATTCCAATATTGGCAGCAACCTTAAATGACAAAAAAAGAATCAGATGAAAATTTGAATACAGTGAAATACAGGGTTCAAATTCATAAAAGAAGAAAGGTCAGTCAGTTGATCAGTAAAAAAAATGCGAAAAATAAACCATATAAGGTTTCAACATACTTAGTACTTCAGCAGACCCCAGACATGAGGGATCAGATCCCATAGGCAATCCCATTTTCTCCACTAAAACCTGAAGACAAGAAGAACCACCATCAGAACAGACTGACCATTTTAACATTAAGAAAACAACTTACTATATTGAGACAAAAGTTTAAATAAGGGGAAAAAGAACAGCACCAACTGATGCTAAGACGGTGCTACAGATTATGGTTTTTTTTCCCTTTATTCTTTTATTTCTCAATAAATAGACCATTTTGCCTTTGGAAATACACGAATTTATCTTCTCTAATCTCCTAGGGATTTTTGTGTGGGTGTAATGGAGTAATCAGTACCTAACCTGCTGAAGCAGGACATTTGATTACATAGTATGTCCCCGAGAATTACCCAAGCTTCTTCTTTCTTTTAACGACTGTTCTACCCAAAAGATCTTCCCCCTTTGTTCATGTAACATGCACCTAAAATACAACTTGGGTAACTTTTTCAAAAATCTGCATTGACTATAAGCTTTATGGAATTTAATCACCGTATGAGAGAGGATTTAGAGGACCACTCATCCATCTGAGCAACGGATATAAACCAGATGAAATCACCTTCGGCAACTAACGTATAAACAAATGGATAGATAATGGAAGTTATCCTTTGGAATCTTGTTTTTTTATAGAAACAAGGACTCATTTCTTCACTAGATAAAAGAACTGCAAGCAAGAAAAGTGAAAACTAACCTTGAGAGCTGCCTCTGTGGACATTCCACTGGCAAGATACTGGTGACCAGATAGTGTGACACTAGCATCATTACAGACTGCAGCAATCTTTGCAATCATCTGAAGATTGGGGTCCATCTTGCCAACTGGCCAATCATGAATACAACCATCGTGCGGGTCATATGTGGTGCCTTCAACTTTGAATTTCCTAACCGTGTCTGTCCAGCGTCCAATTGCCACAAGCCTTGCCACAGACATCTGATTCGTTGTCAGAGTGCCCGTTTTATCAGAACAGATCACAGTCGTGCATCCCAAAGTCTCTACACTAGGAAGTTTCCGGACCAGGGCATTCTTCTGAGCCATCTTTCTGGTGCCCAGTGCCAAACAAGTAGTAATAACTGCAGGGAGACCCTCTGGGATGGCAGCAACAGCCAAAGCCACAGCAATCTCAAAGTAATAAGTGCATTTCTCAAAGGAAAACTTGAAGTTCCTTGGCCAACCATCAACATAATCCCAGGTAAGGAAGTACTTAACATTGATGAGCCACACCAGAGCGCAAATCACACCAATTAGAGCTGTGAGGACCTCACCAAACTCATTCAATTTCTTCTTCAATGGTGTATCATCATCGCTCTGTGCAGCTTCGTGGATTTGGGAATGTACTTTTCCAATCTCTGTGTTCATCCCCGTGTGGGTGGCCAAGCACACACAACTACCGTTGACAACTGTAGTTCCAGCAAATACCATGCACTCTTTCCCTTGTATGTCCATGTCCTCTGAGTCGACTTTGTGGTGGGTCTTATTGATGGCATCAGTCTCCCCCGTCAGAGATCCCTGCTCCACCCTCACCGTGGAGCTTATCAGGTTCAGAACCCTCATATCTGCGGGCACCTTATCTCCAGCTCTGAGCTCCACGATATCTCCGGGGACGAGCTCTTTCGCTGGCAAACTTGGAATCAACTCCCCGCCTCGCCTCACCGTCGCATGCTCAGATTGGATCTCTTTGAGCGCCTCAAGCGCCTTCTCGGCATTACTCTCTTGCCAGACCCCAACAATCGCGTTAACAATAAGAATGAGAAAGATCACCAGCGGCTCCACAAACGCCGTGATTCCCATCTCACCCCCCTCGTCGCCATCATACCACGCGAGGACAAAGGAGATGACCGCCGCAACGAGAAGGATCCGGACAAGCGTGTCGTTGAACTGCTCGAGGACCAGCTGCCAGATCGATGGGCCGGAATGCCTCTCGAGCTCGTTCCATCCGAAGATCCTCCGCCGCCTATGGACCTCCTCGGAGGTGAGCCCCCAGGAGGCGGACACCTTGAACTCCTCCTCGCACTCGCGCACGTCTCTCGCCCAGGCTGGGAAGGTCGGTGTCGCCAGCGCTGCCTCCACGCCGTCACCGGCGCCTGGATCTTGCCCTCCCTTTCCCATCCGCGAGCAAATCCTGCCGGGAAACCAAACAGAATTCCAAGCAAAGTGGAAAACAAGAACATCTGTTACTTCCACCAACATCACAAGAATCAAATCCACTACTCCACAGCCAAAATCTACGCTAAGCAACCGGGAAGAAAAGGGGGGGAAAAGACGCCAAACCTTATCCCAGTGCTCTCCGAGGAAGATCGCCGGGACGAAAATTCCGAAGCAGCGGAAGCTGAGATCGGGGAGGCGAGAGATGAGAGGCGTCTCCGCCGGGGGGAATGCTAGGGTTTTACGGCCTCCCGGGAACGCGCGCGGCCACCCTCCCCTGCGCCCGGCCGGCGCCGCGACGGCTCGCTGCCCCTGCTGGGAATGCGTGGTGCTGGCGGACTGTGTCGTCCCCACTGCCGGCACGGGCTGCGGAAAAGAGAGGAAAGTAGGGAGCTCACCCGCCCGCTTATAATGAGCGCACCAACCCACGCCTTGGGACGGCAGCGCGCAACAGAAAGCAGACCCCAAACCGACGTGGTGCAAACTACGAAACCAATAGTACAATGACAGGTAGATGGATCACTTGAAATTTGCATGCACCGCGGCGCAAAGGATGGTGCGTCGGCCTTTTTCGTGGTGGAGGAAACTAACGGGGCGTGCGTGTCCGATTAAGGCACGTACTTTGTTGTTGTGGCGGGGTGGCAACGCTAGGCTTCGGCGGGCTAGCGGGCCCCACTCTGGTCGTCATGCACAACCCTGAGAAATTTCGGAGACGCCTCCCGTTCTGGTGCTTTCGGTGGCGGCACGCATGTGCTGACGTCGACGGCACCCTCTGGTTGGTTCGCTCCACGTAGTGCGGGGCCCGGGCGGGTGGTCGGCTACGCCTGCCCAACTTCCTTCGGTTAAACGGGGACCTCCAATGGGCAGGAAGGGTCGGCGTCAGGACGTGTCCAGTTTTCGCGTCGCCGCCAGGAGCTGGGGGGCCCTACAATCGCAGGTTGCTGGCCAAGTGGATCCGAGAGTTCTATTGGTAAGCGCCGTCGATGGGTTAAGTGTGTGCTTCCACAAAAGCCTTGCACATTTTTGTTTCATTTTTTAAAAATAAATGGTGAGAAAATTACCGAGATTTGATAGTTTTCTTCTTATCAATTTGTGTTTTCCAAATACGTTTTATAAAAGTCTTAAGTGAAAAATATTTAAAACCCGTACAAATCGGTTATTCGTCTAATACACATCTTCATATGATGGTGGAAACGTATTCCGTCACATACAAGTACCCGACAAATATCTATTCCCTTGTTTTTATCTTAAATAAATATGAAAATAGAAAAAAGTAATGTTACAATGTGAATAGTCCTTTTATGAGTTGAAATACTTATTATGTTAAAAATATGAATTATAAAAGAAAATATGATTTATAAGTGGTTGGTATTATATTTTGGGTGTCAATCTCCTAGTGTAAAATATGGGTGGTAATAATTTTAATTAAAATTGTGCTACTAAAAGTGCGAGCAATGGAACTTGACTGTAATAAAGAATTTGCATGATAATATATACCATCTTATGTCCAACAAAAAAAATGCATTAAGAAGGCTTCTTAGAGTTAGGATTCATTCAATTTTTGATCATGTAAGTCCTTATCCAACGTGCTTGTGCTCGTCTGATTCTTGAATCGGGCCCATAATTAATTTAAGAAAGAGATTTTTGTATATAAACTTTTAATACAACAAATATTAAGTATTTATCATCATTACTAAGATATTATTAAAAATACAACTGGTGAAATTTTAAGTGTTGCTAACATGCTATCAACATTATATTTGAAGAATGACTTACTATCCACCAGAGTAATAGATCTCACCATCATATGGAGAACAAATATCGGACCGATATCCACTTGGTTTTTTTCTTATTTGTGGTATAAATATATGTCCAACTAGTCATGGGTAGACCACATGTTTAAGCTATGGACCCCTTTGAAGGAAACAAAGCAATAAAAGTATTTTTGTCAAATTTTGTTCAATTAATAGGAATAATAGGATTTGGAATTAATATTATTATTTTTTAACAAAAGTTAACTAAAATAGATATTTTTATAATATTTTAGCAAGAATGACATATTGACAACATATATTGCAAAAAATAGTTTCGTAAGCAAAAATCTTCTATGTGAAAAACATATTGTATGAAGAGATTTTGATTTGATTATAAAGTCAAATAAGTCATGATATTAAATAATGTTTTAATAATTCGTGATAAGTTATTTGTAAAATTAAATGTACAAAGTAAATATATTGTTAAATTATGTGTGATAAATAATTCTAGGAAGAAGGTTAAATACACAAGCATAAGACGAGGCCCCACTTGATGGCCATAGTGGGTTTCTGAGTGAATCGTTAAGATAATTATGGTGCAACAGCAACAACAATAATAATAATAATAAATTACACATAAATCTATGAATCCCTCGCATTCAAATTTATATTCTTGAAATTTTCATATTATATTTTATACCTCTAAAATTGAAAAAAATCATCAGCTATATTTTTTTGTTAGCAATCCATCGAAATGAAATAAATATTCTATTAATATGTCAACATAATGTGAAAATAATAAAATATCTTTCATTAAGAGGGGGGAGAGAGATGATTTACCGGAGTCGACTGGATGGGATGGGGTCTGATAAAAATTATTATTTTTTAGAGAGATGTAAATCATAAATAACTCAATTACGATTAAGTAAAATATATGAAATCAAACAAGATGGTGGCACATATAACAACGTACATGGAACATAGAGGTATATGATATAATATATAAGATTTTGAGAATAATTTAGTACATTTGAATTTTATATTTTACATTTATATTTTTTACAAAAATTAATATCCAGTTCAAATTAATAGGGTTAATTAATTTGCAGTTCAAAGACCAAAAAAATATAATTTTAGATCTTTTGACTATTAACTTTCTAATTTTAAATCCAACTTCTTCGCGTCGTTGGTGAAATTTTTTAAAACCCCAAAATACCCCTTCTCTTTCTCATGTCTTTTGGATTTGGTATAGAGCCGTGGGATTTGGAAGCAGCAGCAAACTTGCTCTTCTCACGAGGGTGATTGGGTGACCGTGAACATGAGGGGAGGGCGACGCCGCGAACCTGCTCGAGGGCGACGCCTCTCGCAAGACCCGCGCGCACGACGTCGTAGCATTTGTGCGAGGGCAACTAGGTGATGGCGAACACGAGGGGGGCGACGCCGCCTGCACGACGACGAACCACGAACACCTGCCTGAGGCCACACCGCGACACTTGCTCGAGGGCGACGCCGCAACACTTGTGCGAGGGCGACGTCGCGAACTGCAAGAGGGCCGCGACGCGGCGCGCACTACGCCGCAACACCTGTGCGAAGGCGACGTCGAAAATCCAAAACTTAGGACTTAGAATTAAAAGGAATGGCAAGCCAAGTAATATTTCTTAATTAAGGAGGATATTTCTGATATACGCATAGATGACTGTTACTAGGTTTCACGGTTTCTATCTATTTTGGATTGAAAATTAAAATTGTGTCAAAAAAGAATCGAACATTGATATTTCTAAGTGGCTGGACTAAAAATTAACTCACCTACTCTAAAAATAGATCGGGAATCAAATTCTCGTATATTTTTTGCTTTTCATTAGATGGGTATATTCTGTCTTTTTTTTATTAGTCAATGAAAAGAAAGAAGTATAAATATAAATATAAAGTGAAAAATTCAAATACACTAAATTCATCTTTAAAATTTTAAGAATACAAATTAAATATAATATCTTTTAAGGGTGTACATATAATAACCCCCAATAATAATAATGTTATGATTAAAAAAGTGGTCCGTAACAGCTGGACACAGCGAGGTGTTTGAAAAGACATGAGGGGGGGGGGGGACGAACGGAGAAGGAGACAAGATAAAGCGTGGCTGGCATCTGCACGGAGGGGGGGGGGGGGGTGTTGTGGTTTCCAGTTTCCACGGTTTGATTCCGTTGCTCGACTCCAGAGAAGCAAACACCCCCGCAGCTTCTTCGCTGCTTCCTCTGACAAAGACCGCTTGTTTATGTCCAACCTTCCTTTCTTCCTTTCTCTGTGCTGATGGGAACATCCAACACAACTTTGCTTTTTGACTCCCCTTGCCTTGCCTCCTCCTCCTCCCCACCTAAACTTTACGTCAATGCCCTATGTGGGCTGCTGCCCATGTCCTCTTCTATTTATAATTTATTTCAAGGCCTTTTATCGTGGATGGTTTCGATTTTTTATTTTTTTTTGTTGCAAAGTTTGGATTTGTTTTTATTTGGAATTTTGTGAAGGTGGTAGGTGGAGACTCTACTGGCATTGGGTTTGTGTTCAAATGTTCAATCATGTGTTTTGTCTACATCTTGGTAAAGTTAGCTGTACAAGTCAAACACCTAACTTTGCTCGGTGGGCATTAATCCTAGCTAGTAGCTAGAGTGTACTGGACCATCCAATCTTGTTGGTCTAGGTTTTATGTATTTCACCTAAAAAAATAAGGGAAAAAAAAACAAATTATCATTATTTCTTAATGGCTTTTGAGGGTTATGTACTAGTATGTACCATAGGAGGGCTAACAATGAAATTAAAAATGGGTAATTTTGAAAGAGAAATACTAAAAGGTGGTAGAGTACTGTGGGCACCTAATTCACACAATGGCAAGGCCTATCCGTCATTTGGTAGGGTGGGTTTTATCATTATACGAGAACATATATTTAATAAATATTTTATCTTATATGTGTAATAAATTATTTTTATTGTGATATTTTTTAACTAAAAAGATCGCTATGTTCATATTAGAATGGCTTTAAAAAAGGATTTTTGTAAAGAAGATCTTTATCGTACCTTTTGTTTCATGGATTTGACGCAATACTAATTCCATTGTCAAGTCTACTAATCGAGAAGTCTAAAATTTTATACTATCGAAACAAAGAAAGGAAGCAAATAACAAGAAAAAAGTTTCAAAAACCATGCTGTGGTCAACCGGTCATAATATTATAGGAATCCAAAGATGGGGACTTGAATACGGAGGACTATTGATTCAAGTGAAGGGCCACATCAGATAAGGACATCCCCACCCCACCAATCCCACTACATAGAGAATATTTAATTTATGAGAAATACTAGTATAGTGACGCGTGAAGGAGTCGTGTGCTCTTCTATAGTATGTCATGTGGAGGGACACTGCTCTCGGTGTATTTAATACATCTTTCGATTTTTTTTATCATGTAGTAATGCACACAAATATTCATCTATCGCACATAAATACTTATTTAATACACACAAATATTTATTTTGTGCACACAAATAATATAAGAATACACACAAATATCCCTCTACATGACATAGCATTTCTCTTAATTTATATCTACATTCCTTGATAATTGTAGGGTTCATAAGAACTGATCTTTCAAGAACCTCAACATCAAAATGGGTATAATTTATATCTCCATTAATCCTTGTAAGGGTTTACGGAGAAATTTGTTTTCAAAAATATTTATTATAAGAGTAGTCTTGTAATAAAGTTAATATAAATTACAATAAACTAATCCCATTGGTTGGGAACTAGCTAGCAAGATCTTTCGCTCTCTATTCCATGAGACATGGAATTGGTTTCTAACAAGACTTGTTACATTGTTCTATTGCACTTATAAATGGATTTTGGGTCTTTTTTATTGAATCAAGTGTTACTCGCGTATTGTGTCCCACTCAATGAAGAGACCAAAACTGTAATAGAAATGTATTTGGAAAGTACAATAAATTTTTTTCTTCTTGCAATCCACGTCAATGCTAGTGCATGACTGTGGTGGCCAAATCTGGCCACCTAGTCCCATGATGGCCCACTACGGCTCTCGCATGTCCTGTCAACCAGTGTGGCCCCATTTCAACGGGCCCCGTCCTTATCAGGACGGTTGGAACACCTCCAAGGTACGGCCCCCTTGATCGAACGCTGTCAAGCCCCGCAGCAGTGTACCCCCGAGCAGGTCGTCTGCCCTTCCACGCCGAACAACTGCGGATGGCTTCCGAACAGGAGCGTCAATCCCGATGCGCGGTACAACTCTGGATATCACCGAACAGCACGTTCGAGCCCCCATGTGGGTCACCTGCTCGGAAGGTGTGTCCAGAGGGTGCCGAGCAGGCTCTCTGGCTTACGCCGCGGTTATAACCGCCGCACGCCACGCACCCCATCATCAAGAGGCACGAACTGCCTGGCATCCCAACGGGCACCTGAGCGCATAACTCCTCCCGTTATGCGCGCCCATCAAGGCGCCTTTTCAGGCACGGTCTACCAACGTTACGCACGTTGGCCTTGGCACCGACGCCTATAAAAGCACAGGTACAGTACCATGCAACGGTACGTTCTCTCTCACGCGAACACACTCTCGTACTCCGAACCCCCCTGCCTTGCAAGCTCTCCACTGACTTAGGCATCGGAGGGTTTCCCCGGTCTTGACCGGGCCCCCTGATCCTTTTCTGGTCTTGCAGGCTCTCGTCCACACCGGCGATCGTCTTCCCCATTCTCTCTAGTGGAGGCCCGTTTGGCCCAGGCCCAAACAGGATCACACCACCACATTTGGCGCCGTCTGTGGGAAACGACGCAGCCATGGCTCGCGGACGATCCTCATACCAGAATGTAGGGAGCAGAGCGACGAGGTCCCGTCAGTCGCGAGGGGACTCTCGTCGCCGATCCCCCCCTGTTGACGTCGCCATCGCCCCTGCCGGCGCTAATCACGACGTCCCTGTACCAGCGGCCGCCGCACCCGCAACTGCCCATGAAGTAGCAGAACTTCGGGGGCAGATGCAGCAGCTGACGGGCGTCTGCCTCGCTCTGCAGGCTCAGTTGGCTGGAGCAGTGGTCCCGGCGGTTTCCCTGCCGCGCGAGCGGCAGGAGAAATCATCGCATCACCGCTCTCGCGTCCCCCCGGCGCCTCATGAGCAGCAGGCAAATTCGCTGTGCCGGTCTCACCGAGCTCCGTCGGAAGAGCGGGCACAGGAGCGTCGCGGGCGTTCGCCCCGTCGCTCTGTCGCCTCCCCCCGTCCGCCACGATCAGTCGTGGGAGACAACTCCCACGCGTCCGGACGAGGGGGTCCCGCCAACTCCGAACAGGAGCTCGCCAGGCGCTTAAGGCGTGTGGTCGACCTCGAACGCCGCGTGGACGCGATGGTTCAGCGTGCGAAGGGGAAAGCTCCAGCGGAGGACGACTTGGACTTCCGCTCCCCTTTCAGCAGGGAGATCCTGGAAGCTCAGGTCTCCTCCAAGCTCCCTCTGCCCACCATCGCACCCTACGACGGCACCACCGACCCGACCGACCACATCCACGGCTTCGAGTCGCACATGGTGTTCCATGGAGCATCAGATGCGGCCAAGTGCAGGGCCTTCCCTGCAACTCTCAAGGAGACCACCAGGGCCTGGTTTTAAACCCTCCCTGCGGGCTCCATCACCTCCTTCCGCCAACTGAAGAAGTCCTTCCGGGACAACTTCCTTGGCAGAAGGTCGCAGCCGCAAACGGCGGCTTCTCTCCTGACCGTGCGCCAGAAGAAAGGCGAGGCGCTCTGGGACTTCGTCAAAAGGTTCCGAACGGAGGCACTCCGCATCTCGCGACTGGACGTCCCTCTGGCAACCAGTGCCCTAATCCAGGGCACTCGCGACGGCTTCTTGCAGAGGACCCTCGGCGTCCAGCAGTCCGCCACCCTCGCTGAACTACTCTCCATCGCACAGCGCCACGCGGCTTGCGAGGAGAGCCTGGCAGCGAGTAGGGCCGAACAGGGGGAGCAGTCGGATAAGAAGCGGCCTTCCGACAACGGTTCCGA
This sequence comes from Colocasia esculenta, assembly GCA_014218235.1. Lineage (NCBI taxonomy): Eukaryota > Viridiplantae > Streptophyta > Magnoliopsida > Alismatales > Araceae > Colocasia > Colocasia esculenta. Next base: position 210,297,012 of record CM024753.1, read on the forward strand.
CCGAGATCGGAAGAAAGGACGACACAATGGCGATTCTCCGCGCCGTCCGCGCCCCTTCACCAACTACACCCCCCTCACCGTGGCACCCGAACAGATCCTGGCAGAGATCAGGAACGAAGCATTTGTTCGGTGGCCACAGAGAATGCGCTCCGACCCCCAGAAGCGCGATCAGAATAAGTACTGTCGCTTTCATCGCGACCACGGCCACGACACCTCCGAGTGCCGCCAGCTTAAGGACGAAATCGAAGACCTTATCAAGCGCGGCTATCTTGGACGGTTCGTGCACCGGAATGAAGAGCGCCCCAGACGCCGAGAGCGCACTCCCGAGCAGCCGATCAACAACGAGCCCAATGGGCAGGAGATCAACGTGATCGCAGGAGGTTTCGGCGCGGGCGGAGAAAGCACTCGAAGCCGACGCGACTACGCAAGGCGAGTGCATGTTGTAGATAGGCCTTCGGCACCTCGGCCGGCCCCATATCCTGCCAGTCCTGCACGCGCACAACCTGAGGAGGCTATAACCTTCTCGGATGAAGATCTTGTAGGGGTTACGACCCAGCACACAGATGCGTTGGCCATTTCGGCCACCATCAACCACTGTAATGTGCGCCGGATTCTGGTAGATAATGGAAGCGCCCCCGATGTCTTGGCTTACGACTGTTTTGTCCTCATGGGCCTGCGAGCCGATCAACTCACCCCTGTAAACTCGCCATTGTTCGGCTTTTCAGGAGTTTCGGTCCAGCCCATGGGAAGGGTCCGCCTTCCGATCACCTTGGGGACGGCTCCAAGGGTTATGACCAAGATTGTTGACTTCTTGGTCATCAACAATATGCCGGGATACAATGCTATCCTTGGCAGAGGTCTGATCGGGCGAATCAAAGCAGTACCTTCGTCACTCCATCAGAAGATGAAGTTTCCTACTCCGAGCGGAGTCGGCGAAGTGCTCGGGTGTCAGCGCGAGTCTCGTCGTTGCTATGTCCTCTCCTTAAGGGACAAGCAACCACTCGCTGATCCAGCCCCTCCAACCTCCGATCAGCCTTCCACCAGCCGAGGGACGCCTGCTGAAGATTTAATCCCCATCCAGGTGGACGAGGACCCCGAACACGTCTTGTACATTGGCGCCTTGTTGATAGAGGCCAAGCAGCAGCGCTACACAGCCTTCCTGCTGGCCAACTTGGACGTGTTCGCCTGGTCTGATGACGAGCTTCCAGGCATTCCCCCGGAAGTAATGGTGCATCGCCTCCGGCTGGATCCTCGGATCCCACCAGTTCAGCAAAGGAGGCGACCTGTGAACCGAGAACGGCAGACCGTGATTCAGGATCACGTAGTCAAGAGCCGAACTATTGGGCTCCTCCGAGAAGCCCAATATCCAAGATGGATCTCTAACGTGGTCCTTGTACGCAAGGCCAACGGCAAATGGCGTGTGTGCGTGGATTACAAAGATCTCAATAAAGCAACGCCTAAGGACAACTTCCCTCTGCCGCGCATTGACCAGCTGGTGGACGCTACTTCCGGACACGAGCTTCTCAGCTTTTTGGATGCCTACTCTGGTTACCACCAGATCAGCATGCATCCCCCGGATCAAGATGCCACAACGTTCGTTACAGACCTAGGCTTATACTGTTTCACCAGAATACCTTTTGGTCTAAAGAACGCGGGCGCAACTTACCAGCGGCTGGTCAACAAGATGTTCGAGCAGCAGATCGGGCGCAACATAGAGGTCTATGTTGATGACATGCTGGTCAAGACACTTCCGAGTACTGACCACATTTCCGACCTCTAGGAAACTTTCGCAACTCTGCAAAGGTATAATATGAAGCTCAACCCTGCCAAGTGCGCGTTTGGTGTTCGGTCGGGTAAGTTCCTCAGGTTCCTCGTATCAAACAGGGGAATAGAGGTGAACCCGGAAAAAATCCAAGCCGTGCTTGAGATGAGCAGTCCAAAGACAGTGCACGACGTCCAACGTCTGACGGGGCGTCTTGCATCACTGAACCGGTTCATGTCCCGAGCAGCAGAAAGAAGTTTTAACTTCTTCAAGTTGCTCCGAGGCCCTAAAAGCGGCTCGAAGCAAGGGGGGCAAGTACGGTGGACTGATGAATGCGAGGCTGCCTTCACCGAGCTAAAGGCATATTTGGCAGCCCCCTCCCCCCTGTTCTCTCAAAGCCTGTGCTCGGGGAGCCTCTGTTCGTGTACCTTTCGGTCACCGAACACTCCATCAGTGCAGTCTTGATTAGAGAAGTAGGAGCGGCGCAACATCCAGTATACTACATCAGCAGGGTCCTCCAAGAAGTTGAAAGGAGGTACCCCAGAGCAGAAAAACTCGCCCTTGCTCTTGTCACGGCCGCTCGGAAGCTCAGGCCCTATTTTCATGCCCATTCCGTTACAGTTTTAACCGATCAGCCGCTGAAATCCATCCTTCAGCGGCCGGAGGCTTCCGGCAGGTTGGTTAAGTGGGCGATAGAGCTTGGTGAGTTCGACATTAGCTTTCGACCGAGGACGGCGGTCAAAGCGCAGGCGCTAGCGGACTTCGTGGCGGAATGTACCCTTCCGGCCGAGCAGGATCCACCGTTGGCAGACGAGCCCCCATGGGAGCTTTACGTTGACGGATCCTCTTGTGTCACCGGAAGTGGAGCAGGTTTGGTCCTCACCTCCCCGGAGGGGTTAGAGTTCCAATACGCCCTCCGTTTCCGCTTTCCGGCCTCCAACAACGTGGCCGAATATGAAGCTTTGCTGTCCGGCATCCGCATGGCTAGGCACCTTGGAGCCATTCGGCTTAGAGTCTTCAGTGACTCTCAACTGGTTGCCAGCCAGGTGAGCGGACAGTTCGGAGCGAGGGAACCCCGCATGGCTCAATACCTCCAACAGGTCAAGAGCCAGACAGAGGGCCTCGTATACTTCGAAGTTATACAGTTTCCACGGGAGCAGAATGCGCGAGCTGATGCACTGGCCAAATTGGCATCTTCAGGTGACATCGCCCCTTCCCGCTCCGTGTTTATTGAAGAGCTCGCCTTACCAAGCACGGAGGTTGATGTAGCCGCCATAGAAACGGGCCCACCAACTCCGAGTTGGGTGGACCCTCTCTTGGCGTACTTACTCCGGGGTGAGCTTCCGCCCGAACAGGGCGAAGCTTGGAAAGTCAGAATGCGCTCTCAGCACTTCATCCTCGTAGAAGGCAAGCTGTACCGACGGTCCCTTGCAAGACCTCTTCTGCGTTGCCTCATCCCTGAGGAGGCCCTCGCGGCCACAGAAGAAGTTCACGAGGGGCTATGCGGAAGCCACTTGGGGGGCAGAGCGCTAGCGCGCAGCATCATCCGAGCAGGGTTCTGGTGGCCTTCTCTTCAGAAGGATTGCATGTCCTTCGTCAGGAAATGTCCAGAATGCCAAAAGTTCGAAGTACTCATCAAGCAGCCAGCCGAACAACTTCACAGTCTATTCGAGCCGCGCCCTTTCGCCAGATGGGGCATTGACATCTTGGGCCCCTTTCCAGAGGCCCAAGGGCGGAAAAGGTTTCTGTTCATGGCCATCGATTACTTCACCAAGTGGATCGAGGCCGAACCTGTTGCCACAATCACCGAACAAGCCGCATGGAAGTTCGTATGGAAGAACCTTCTCTGCAGGTTTGGCGTCCCAAGGGTGATCACCTCTGACAACGGGAAGCAGTTTGACAGCACCTTCTACAAGCAGAAGTGCGCCGAGCTCGGGATCTACAACCACTTCACCTCCGTGGCTCATCCCCAGGCTAACGGTTGGTCGAAAACGCCAACCGAACACTGCTGCACGGGATCCGCACAAGAGTGGAGGCTGCAGGTGGATTGTGGATCGACGAGCTCCCAATGTCCTTTGGTCACCGAACGACTGCTGCTCGGTAGCTACAGGGGAAACACCTTTCCACTTGGCCTACGGCTCGGAAGCAGTTGTACCTCTAGAGTAGCCCTTCCACCATCCGAACAACCCACTTCGACGAAGCCGCCAATACCGTGCTCTTCGAGAAAACTTGGACATGCTGGGCGAACGACAAAGCGACGCCAGCATTCGCCTCGTTTCTTATCAGCAACGACTCGCACAATACTATAATACGCGAGTTCGGAAAGGCGGTTCAACGTGGGAGATTTGGTTTTGCGCCGCTGTTCGGCTTCGGATCCCCGAAGAGCAGTCGACAAACTTGCCATCAAATGGGAAGGACCTTATCAGGTCACCCATGTCCTCAGAAAAGGCTCATATAAGCTAACTACTCCTAGTGGCGAAGCCATACCCAGGACTTGACATGTCTCTAATCTTAAGGCTTATCATTTATAAAAGCTTCTTTCAGCATCCTACCTCTCTCCTCCTACTCCTTTGTTTTCATAAGCATTTGGCATATACGCCTGATTGGAACCTCCTTTACGGTTCCCAACGATCTGCGTCTTACATGCAACGCTTATGAAGCTAACGGATTCCGATCCGAGCAGGAACAACCAACAAAAAGGGAGAAGATAGAGAAAGTGAAGCTATAAGACAAGCTCATGAGCAGAAAATTTCATTTACAAAAAGTTTTTTGCTTACATACGGGCCCTTCTTGGCCGCTGTTACGAAAAGGGAAGTACAAGAAGACATGAGACATGAGAATTAAGGAGCTTATTCAGAAGGACCAGCATCTTCATCCGAAGAGGGCATCCGCCCAGACTGGAATTGCGCGAAGCGCACACCATCTAAGCGAACGTCTTGAGTGCGACGTCGGCATTCTCGAACAGCAGCCTCGAAGGCTTCTCGGGTGCGTTCAACCCAGGAAAGCCGCTCCCCCACCTCCTTCCCAGCGTTGAGGCCCACCCTGTAGCAGCGGGCCCCATACTGCTCCAAGTCTTCCTTGTACTCTGGCCCGGCCTTATAGTCAGCAACGACACGGGCCTCCGCATTTACTACTACCTTGGCCAGGGCGTCCTTTTCGACCCGCGCCAAGGTAGCATCCAGCTTCGCAGCCTGGAGGGCAGCTTTGAGGTCCTTCACCTCCTCCTCCAGCACTGCTTCGCGAGCTTTATGCCTCGCAGAGAGGTCCTCGCAGAAAGCTGTCTGCGCCTCATGGAGATACTTCTGTCTCTGGCCCCGAACAGCCAGAACCTTCAGAATGCCCAGCGACTTGGACATTCCATCCGCGAGCGCCTTGACATCGACGTCGCTCAAGCCATCTTCCCCTTGGCCCTCTGGGTGGTAACCTTCCACTGACCTCTCCGGAGTCTGCTCGGAAGGAAGGTCCAGGCACCTTGCCAGCCGATCAAGACGAGAAGCAGTGGGGCTCGCAGGCAGCTCCCTTGGCGTGTCCTCCATACGACAAAGGGTCGCCTCCAACGCTGCCACCGAAGGAGCTTCGGGAAGTTTCTTGAGAAGTGCTTCGCTGAGGGGTCTTCAGTCGTCTTCGGACTCTTCAGCCCGAGCACCACCCCCAGCACCCGCAACCACCCCCCCAGCACCTTCAACTACTCTTGGAGGTTGCTTCTACATTAGCAACCACCTCGGTGGGGGGCATGGGGGGCAGGATTCCCCCGACGGTAGCAGCAATCTCTTCGGACGCCCCCGTCTTCGCGGCCGCCTTTTCAGTGGCCATTGCTGCAGGAACCACTTCTTGTCCCGCAGATGGAGTTGCGGCTGGCGCTGGAGCCACCGCGCTGCTCGCTACCACCCCAGCAGGGGCGGAAACCTCCGTCGCATCTGCGTCCTCCTCCCGCCGAACAGGAGACGCCGCACCTTCTCCATGCCTCCTGGAAGAGACCCCCGCAGTGTTGCTGGTAGCACCATGCTCGGTACCACCAACGTGGGAAGCATTAGAGGGCTCCCTATCCTTCGAGCAGGTGGAGCCCCTGGCCTCTTCTCTGGCAGGGCTTTCGGACTCGTCGCTCACGACGACGAGCCCCAGCTCGGCCGCCATCTCCTGTGCGACCTCTGGGTGCTCCGCGGAGGCCACCCGTGGCACTCCCTGATTGGCCGACTTTACGGCCCTACTTCTTCTACGCAGCAGCAACTGCGCTTCCTCTTCTTCTTCAGTCCCCTCCTCGTCACGTGGAGGAATAGCTTGGAATGTCTTCTTCCTCTTCCGAGCACGGAGTTCTTCCGCCTCCTCCGCGCTCTCTTCAAACAAGACCGGCCTCCTCTTTGCGGAGACAGAAGGCCGACTCGCTCCGTCACCCTCCGCTGGAGAAGTCCGAGCTCCAGCCGGTACCACCTCTTTGGTGGCCTTCTTCTTCAGTCGGATCTTTCCAGGCCCTTTTCAGGAGCCTGTGCCTTGCTGGGGCGCCCCTCGGTAGGCGAAGGAGCAATGAGCGCCGTTGTTACCGCGGCGCCAACCCTCACTGCAGAGGGAACCCGAACAACGACGGCGACATCGTCACCTTCATACACCATGTGCGCCAAGATAGGGATCTGTTCGGCAAAGTCTTCATTCGCCTCTTGTTCCCTTCCAGCCTCCAGCTCTGCGGCCGCTGCGCACAAAGAAAACAAGAAGAGGAAAAGTTAGTATGAGGTCACCAAACCTAAGAGTAAACAACCGAGGGGTCGAATACTTACTCCACGGTTTGCTCAACCCGTACTTGACGAGCATGTACTCGGTCACGTATCCTTCTCCATTCCGAACACCTGCTCGGAGAAGCCTGTCCGATGCCCTCGCCTCATCCTGGATCAGCTTCGGAAAGCTGTCCTTTCGTGCTGGTCGGATGACGGTGGGGAACCCCCACTCAGCACCACCCCGGTGGCGAACGAAAAGCAGCCTGTCCATCCAACCCTTATTGTTGGAGTATTTGTTGGACAGCCCGATATGCATCCGGTCTGTTCGGTGCTTGGCATAGTATATATCTGCTCCTAACGCCCGAGAGGCAGACAACTTGAAGTGAGCCCGGAAAACATCCGCCGAACCCCGGATCTCTTTGAGCTTACAGATAACACCGAAGATGCAGATGTATCTCCAGGTGTTGGCGTCAGTTGTATCGGCGAAACGCCCCAGCAGTTCAAGAGCGCCTTCGCCACTTCCGGCAGCGGTAGCCGGAAGCCCGCCTCCAAGTGATCCACGGAGAGGAGCATGCAGCCTGGTTTGTTCACCAGGATGGACTCCCCTTCCTTGGCGTCGATGATTTCGTACTCATCTCCGATCCTGAAGCGCTCGCGGAGCCCGCTGTAATGGCGGCACCGTGGTCCGCTGGACGCCGCGACGGTCACCCCACTCGCTCCGGCAACGGCCTTCCCTCTGCTCGCCATCGCTGGAAGAGTCGTAGGAAGTGGCGGCGACGCAAGGAGATGAAGGAGAAGATGGAAAGCGGGGAAGGAAAGGAAACGCGAAAGTTAAAAGGCTGGAAGGTTTCTGGGAGGCGTAGCTCCCGCCTTCGCCTCTTCCCCTCCTTATAAGGAAAGGGGAGGGAGTGAAATTCGAGGCGGGCTCTGAAACTCCGCTCCTTCCCGTTTTGAAAGTGCCCCTTCGGGTACAGCGTTGGCTACCGTCCGGGCGCGACGACTGCATTTCTGGCATGTCACGGCTTTGCACCCATCATGATGGGTTAGCCGTCTGACAGGACTCCAAGCGGCGGCACCCCGCAACGGGCCATCGTATTAAATGCGGACGTGACGCCCTCGAAGCGCTCGTCTTACCGAGCCACTCGAGAGCGTGGGGGGCAAGTGTGGTGGCCAAATCTGGCCACCTAGTCCCATGATGGCCCACTACGGCCCTCGCATGTCCTGTCAACCAGCGTGGCCCCATTTCAACGGGCCCCGTCCTTATCAGGACGGTTCGAACACCTCCAAGGTACGGCCCCCTTGATCGGACGCTGTCAAGCCCCGCGGCAGTGTACCCCCGAGCAGGTCGTCTGCCCTTCCACGCCGAACAACTGCGGATGGCTTCCGAACAGGAGCGTCAATCCCGATGCGCGGTACAACCCTGGATATCACCGAACAGCACGTTCGAGCCCCCATGTGGGTCACCTGCTCGGAAGGTGTGTCCAGAGGGTGCCGAGCAGGCTCTCTGGCTTACGTCGCGATTATAACCGCTGCACGCCACGCACCCCATCATCAAGAGGCACGAACTGCCTGGCATCCCAACGGGCACCTGAGCGCATAACTCCTCCCGTTATGCGCGCCCATCAAGGTGCCTTTTCAGGCACGATCTACCAACGTTATGCACGTTGGCCTTGGCACCGACGCCTATAAAAGCACAGGTACAGTACCATGCAATGGTACGTTCTCTCTCACGCGAACACACTCTCGTACTCCGAAACCCCTGCCTTGCAAGCTCTCCACTGACTTAGGCATCGGAGGGTTTCCCCGGTCTTGACCGGGCCCCCTGATCATTTTCTGGTCTTGCAGGCTCTCGTCCACACCGGCGATCGTCTTCCCCATTCTCTCTAGTGGAGGCCCGTTTGACCCCGGCCCAAACAGGATCACCACACAATGACTACTCTTGCAAAGAGTACATAATAAGTGATTCAGTGGTTAAGATTCTACAATGTACATCATAACATCTACCTATATATATATATATATATATATATATAATATATATATAAGAGACTACTCTTGTAAATAAATATTTATTTATTTTTCAAATGGAGGGTCCATAGAGAGCTGAATTTCAAGAACGACACCATCAAATTGGGTGAAGAAAAAAAAAACATATATAGTAGAATGATTTCTTAACACATTGATCAAAAGGCAAAACTACCCTCTTAGAAGGTTAAAAAGACTAGTTCCATAATTGATTAGTATTCACCACATAAAACAAAGTAGATTCTCTCAGCATTGGCATATGCTCTTTAGGTCAATTCAAGAGGAAATTGATCATGGGCTCACTCTAAACACTCACAAGTGCCAACTTTAGTTGTGTTGGGTCTGACAAGGATCTTGCTCTTAATTTAGGATATTTTCACAAATCCTTCACAAGTTCATAAACATATATGATTATCGTCAAACTATAAAGAGCAAATACGAGCATATATATATTCAGCCGGCATAATAAATGATCTGTTCTTGCTATATGTCAGACAAAAAATTGCAACAATCAAAGTATTATTTATATAAATAACAAAACATGATTTAATTAAACAATTGAGATCGATCACTATCTTAAGCATTAAAGTTAACCACACCAGGCACCAGCACTTGTGTGTGGGGCCCAATTCACACCTAACCTAATCCGAGATCTTGAGATCACGAAATGGGTATAATACTATCCGGGAGCACTACACCGCGGCGCACAAGATCGCAGAAGGTACAGAGTACTGGGGCACACCGCGCACGCAGATACACAACAAAACAGGAGGACGCAACGTTTTATAACGAAGCGCGATTAAATAACTCGCGGGACACGGGAGTTGTCATCGGACGGTGGGGTCGGAGGACAGGAAGAGTCCAGGCCGCACATTTGAGGTACGTGTCTCGGGATGCGAAAACCAACTCTGCTGCGGCGGTACATCACACGTGCATGCTGCCCTCTGCCCTTGGGGAAGAAAGAACAGCAACTTGGGGAAGAAAGAACAGCAAGAGGTCTCCGCCAAGATGGACGTCGAGATCTCCGATCCTGTAGCTGAACAGTACTGGCCGCTGCAGCTGCCCCACACATCTGGCCAGCGAAGTAGGAAGTGGCGATAGCTTCAAATGAGCAGGTGTGCCATTTTGGGAGCCGGCGGCGCACCCCGATGTACAGAAGGTGGCCTCGCACTTGCATCGGAATCCCAGCAGAGCCCCACCTTCTTCTTGCACCCCTCGCATGCTCTCGAAGGGTTTAGTCCCACCTTGACGATGGGGGATTGACCTTGGCGGCCGGCGTACGTCTTCCTCTTCCTCTACGTTAGCCTTGGCCGCCGCAGCCAACAGTGGAGCCGTTTGTGTCTTCATGGCGTCTACGGCGGCCGTTAACTTCTCCAGCTGGAAGGAAGCCTTGTGGGGGTTTCCTATCACCGGGCCATGCATAGAAGTCACAGCTGTTCACGCATAAAGACACAACTGTTCCGACCTACTAGACTATGCTCGGGGACTAATACTAGTTATCCGAACGCCCAAATAATCAACCTGAGATGGAACGGCCGGACGGCCGACCTGATTGATTAGTCGTGCGGGTCCCACGGGCAACAGTGTGGGGCACATGTCGCGGCCGACCAATCAAATCGGTCGCATGACCACTCTATGTCGGCTAGTTACTCAGGCGTCCGAATAACTAGTATTTCTCTAAAATATTAGGCACGGTGCACAACACCGCCATATACCTTACAGTGGCGGATCCTCAACTTAATCTAGTGGGGTCACTTGAGTGTATGGGGGTCACCTTAAAAGTCAGTGGGGTCACCTTACATAAGATTACATAAAAATTTGACTTATATAAACAAAAAAAAAAAAACTCTTTAAGACCATCTTCCAAGTCAGTGGGGTCACGTGACCCCACTGACTATAAGGAGGGTCCGCCACTGATACCTTACCAATGCAGTGTGGTACAACTAACTATGTTTTTGCACATAAGTTAAAGTTAGGGTTGTTGTGCTCCAAACATGGTCTATATGGGCACCCTTGGGTCAACTCTCCCTCTCGCTGCAACAGCAGCCCCATGTAGATCCACCTCCTCCATCCCTTGCCCCCTCTGACCATTTGAGGTTGTTGGCATGAAATAGACTTCGACCAAGTTGCGCATAAGTCCCTCTTCCTTGGCCAGTCCTTGCCCTAGAGCCCTAGTGACATGCGAAGATTTTAATGTTGCGAGCCGATGCTAGACACAAACCATTGCATGCGGGTTGCGAAGGGTGTCATTGGGGGTGACGACAGACTCTATTTGAATGTCGTATGTGGAAGCACAAAGACAAGGAGAAGAGCAATAAGAAGAAGAAAGAAGGAGGTAATTGGCGATGATAGAGACTTGTTTAGGCCAAATCGTCAAAATTGATGTGGTATGGTAGGGTTCAGTGGCAGATTTAGAATTCTTATTCAATGGGTGCACCCTTAGGCGTATTTTCTTGATACAGTGGGATCATTAATGGTGAAATTTTATCTCACTAATAAAAGTATTTCCATCCAGTGGGGTCACAGGACCCCATTGACCTCAAGGTGGCTCCGCCACTGGTAGGGTTTATATAGTGCCTTAAGGATTTTGATTCTCTCTGTTCAACAGTCTACCCACCTTGGTTAATGTTACCCGCGCCGTAGAGCTACAGTATATATGCAAATGTGAATCTAGATAGATTTTTGCATATTTTCACTTCCAATAGATCTACATATGCAAAACACTAAAAAATAATTTTTATGTCTCGATGTGGTCAAAAATTTAATTCTTCTCACATTGCTATTTCTTTATGTAATGGCAGATTTTGAAACTCGAAGGAATGATCTCAAGTTTTATATAATACTACCGGAGAAAGGAGGATTCAAATAGTCATGCATTAATTATAAAGGTTAAATCTACTACTAAAGTGTAAGACCAGTTTTTTTAAAACAATTCCGACTCTATAATCTATTCGGCCCATGCAGTGCTGATATATGTTTATTTATAAACCTTAAGTCGATAGTTTTTATTTGAGAAATATTCTTTCGTGGCTCCGCCTAAAAGATTTGAGTGCACATATACTCCTAAAATTTTGAAGATTTCACCAAATAATTACTTGAGGTTGTTGGATGCTCTCAAATAATCTTTACGGTTTTGGGGAAGTAAACTCTAAATATACCACATGTGTTCAAAATATGGTTTGTTAAACTATGTCATAGTGGTGCAATTTAAGTGTGCCGGGCCTAGATAATCATATGACACCTAGACACGGTCGGCACTGGGGTCTTTAGGACCACCATGAATCTAGGGATGTCAATTGGGTCAGGTCGGTTCGAACGTTCGGTGGCTCGACTCGATTTTACACGGCTTTGGGTCGGATATTTTTACCTCTTTTAAATTTTGAGTCCGGCTCAGAAGTAAGAATATTAGGTCGGGCCCAGGTTTGACTCAGCCTAGTCCGGGCGGCTCAGTAAATTTTTTTTAAAAGGCAAGCGGCGCAACAGTAATTCTAATATTTTAAAATTTTGGATTGAAAATTATGTTGTGGAGTTATGTTTAAGGACTTAATGTTTATTTCATATTTATAACAACTAGAAATAAATTTATATAGGTTGGTCTAATGTTTATTTTAGGCTATGTTGATTCAATGAACATCAATTTTATTGTAAAAAATAAAAATAAAAAAATATCTTTAAAGGGTAAAATTGGGTTAGACTGGACCTGAGCCGAACCTTACTTAATCATCCCAGGCCGAGTCTAATTTCTAAAAACCAGACCTCGCCCCTGGGCTGGACCGGCCCTGAGTCGGTCAATTAGACACCGAGCTGGACCCGGGCCAGCATGGCCCATTGCCACTCCTACATGAATCTAAGTTTTCTTTATTCATGAATCTAAGTTTTCTTTATTTGTATTAGCCATAATAGACTTGATGTAAAAACTTGTGACAAGTAGTTAAGAAACCATTTGCAATATGTTTTTAGCATAGATCTAGAGAAGTTAAGGTAGATTTAGCGTTGAAATTATGCGTATTTTTGTTTGTTTATTAATATTTAGAGATATTATGTAATTTGATTATTGAATATTATTATAATCATATAGTATATAGATTGCGTGAAATAAACTACAAAATCTAAAATAAAAAAAATAATATAAAATATAAAAACTTAGTTTGAGTTATGGTTTAGAAATATGACGAACCTTAATTCAAACCATAGAAAATCCATCAAGAAACAATCTTGGAAAAATTAATTGTAGGTCCCTATCAGGCAAGTGCCTTAACTACAGCCTACAGGTTCCTATCAGTCAGAGTGCTTTAACTGCAGGTCCCTGTCAGATGTCTATGCAAAAAGATTTAGATATTTTTACAGATATTAACTTCTAGTCCCTACATTTTCAGGATCTTTATTGGATGATATCCTCGAATGACATTTTTCGTTTTCTAGCCATGAGCAATTGTTTAAAGCATTTCAACTCTTACTTTAATACATTCAAATATATACTTGAAGTTATGTCAACAGTTATTTTAAATCTTATATACTTTAACTCAAGTCACATATACTTTAACAACTTCTAACTCTTACTTTAACTTTTTAGAACTTAAACTTTAAGTCATGTTAATAGTGATCTTTAAGCCCCACATATTTCAACTCATCGTCGACGTAGATATACTTTAGCGACCTCCGATTCTTATTTTAACATTTTTGAACTCTAACTTTAACACATTCAAACTTAAATTTTGAGTCATATTAGCAGTGACTTTAAGTCTCACACACTTTAACTTACTGACACATAGTTTAACAACTTTAGACTCTTATTTTAAACATATTCTAACTTAGACTTTAAATCATGCTAGCAATAATTTTCAATTCCATACATTTTAACTTACGATCACACATATTAATAACTTCGAACTCTTACCTTAAAGCTTTACGACAGTTATATATGTGATATATTGTGTAACATAGAAGGTTAAAGTGAAACTATAAGCTATTAAAGTAATAAATAATTTATCTTACTGTAAGATGCCTAAATAGTTAAAGTAACAGAGAAAATCAATCTTTCTGTTAAAATACACATATAAATGTGTTAAAATAACACGGTGGTGAGTTAAAGTAGAAGAGAAATCTAATTAAAATACAAGAACAAATAATAAGAACATAAAAGACAAGTTAAAGTAGATGAAAAACCTAGTTAAAGTAGACGAAAAAAATAGATTAAAGTAGATGAAAAAATTAATTAAAATATAAATACAATAATCATACATATCTTATGGTAAGAAATAAATGTATGTCGTATTAATTACATAGAAAGGTAAAACGAAAAATAAAATATGGAAATCGTCTTCCAGGATATTGATTATTAAAAATCACAAAAAAAAAGTGAGACTTTTTGAGCTTTTTTTTTACAGAGCCTAAAAAATAAATCCGCCTACTACCAAGATCGACGCTCAATTATTTCCCAACAATCTTTGAAGTATGACAACATTTATAAGAGGTGATCTCCAAAATATTTAGATGCATTGGTTCCTTTTCAAGGGGAAATGATGGTGATATTTTGCAATCAGACTGATCTTGACTAGAATTGATGCAAGTACTCTGCAGATGATGCATGTCCAGTCAGACTCCCAATATTGAGCATATAAAGAGAGGGCCATCCAATAACATCACACAGCAGATGATGCATGTCCAGTCAGACTCCCAATGTGTGTGTGAGAGAGAGAGAGAGAGAGAGAGAGAGAGAGGTTAATAGGCCGGCCCATTAAGATTTATCTCGGACTCTTTGGATGTATGCCATTGATATATATACATTTGGATTTATCATAATCTTCTTTTATATTATAATCTTAATTTAGATAAAAATAATTACTATAAATTTATTTGAATTTATCATAAACTCAAAAATCTCCTTATTAGTGTATTTCCATGAAGTGAAATATATATTATGTTGATACTCACTTATCTCTTAATCAGATAAATCATTCTATCATTCGACGCCTGCCAATGTAATTATAGTAAGCATGTTATCAAACAAATCTAGATAACTGCTATCCTTAAATTTTAATTCCTTTTAACGAAAAGGCAGTAAACTAATTAGCCTGGCAAATCCATGTGATCGAGATCATTAATTCTCCATAATCTTACCAATAATAAGGTGGCATTAACCCAGGAAATAATTATAAACTGGTAATGGAACTGGCATCCCTCATCTGTAGATGCTGTGTAGAGCATATAAACAAGAGTGAAGAAAACCTGGTGCCTGTCACAGCATGGGGCAATAGGGTTTTCATCTTGCTCTTTGTAATTCTAAAATTCTTCCAAAACATATCATACAGTGTTCATCAAAACGTCCAAAGTAAGACAAATATTTCCTTAAGTTCTTGCTCTTTGTTCTAAAATTCTTCCTTAATTTCTTCATGGAGTTGCATGTAGACACTTTGAAAGGTATTGAGAGAATGTACGTAAGAGAGTGGGAAACTGTGAAGAATGTGTAGATATGCAAAAGAGAAGGTGTGTATGCATGTGTGTGTGTGAGAGAGAGAGAGCTGTAGAGAGAGAGAGAGAGAGAGAGAGAGAGAGAGAGAGAGAGAGAGAGAGAGAGAGAGAGAGCTGTATCTAGAAAGGTTCACGGCCGGTAACGTCGACGGCGGCAGTGCATGAGAGGAGGCGGCGGAAGAGGGAGCGGAGGGCGGCTGCGGAGACCTCCCTCAGCCTCCTTATCACTATACACCTTTTCTTCCTCTTCTTCCCAAACCGGCCGCCGACGGCAGCCATGCCAACGCTACCGCCGCCTCCGCATCCGCCTCTACAAAGGAGGCAGGCCAGCATCCCCTTCCCGGTCACGGCGACGGTCACCTTCCCCTTGACCCTGCCCAGGTACCTCCGGGTCCTCTCGTGGACGGTCTCCTTCCTGGAGAAGGTGTAGCTCCTCAGGTAAATCTGCCGGCACGAGTAGCTGTCCACCACCCCGGGGTGGGGATGGTACTGGCCGTGGCGGTGGGGCCGCCTCCGCCGGTGCTCGCCGCTGCTCACGGACCTGACGAACTCAGCGTCCGACTCGGGCCACCCGTAGGGGTTCACGTAGGTTGCTCTCACCGGCTCCTGGGCGTCCATGCACTGGAACGGCGACGCCATGATGCATCCTGCCGGCCCCGAGCTCATAATATTGTCTCTCTCTCCCTTCGCCGTGTTTACAGAGAGGGTATAAAAGAGAGGAAATGTTACAGAAGGGAGGTGAGAAGATAAGAAGAGAGAGCAAGGTGATCGGCTCTTCTGATCTTTTCCAGCTCTTTAGTTCGTGGTTTCCTAAATTGGATTCGGGGGTCTCTTTCTATTTTGGGAATGTCCGAAGGAGGGCCGGCGGGGGGGTGTTATCGCGGAGTACTGAGAGCGGGGAGGGTAACGGAGACGGAAGGGTGGGTCCCAGCTGGGGCCCCACTTGATTCGCTCTGGACCTGCCGGTGATGAGGTCAGCTACGCCTACGTGTCTTGCCGTTGACTGTGGACAACTACTGAGACTCTCGTTTTGAAACAGTGGGCCCGGCCCAATAGGATCGACCCGGGTCGGCCCAGCCATGGGCTTAGTCCAAACTTGAAGCGTCAACCTTGGGCCTTCGAGAGTCGGCTCAGTCTTTGCAGGTCGAACCAGCTTTATCATTTATCATATTTTACTTATATATATATATATGTATGTATGTATTTACTTATATAATCCTGTTGCTGATGAAACGGATTAAAAATTAGAGACTATACTAGTAGGCTTGTCACTTTAAACTTATTACAAAGTTATTACTTGCGTTATAACGAGTACAACTACTGTTACAATACAAGACTTGGCTTTGAAACTCAGACGGCCCAGCCCAATAAACGTCCATGATGGTGTCAATCCAACTTGTGGGCCTGCACGTCTAAATTAACGGATACGAGTCCGTAATCAGATCAACCATAGAAGAATGCCTTGGAGCACTACCCCCCAAAAAGGGATAATCTATTCTGAGAAAAAAATTCAAATTTTGTCCCCACCATGGTAAGAATCAAATTTCTTGAATAAGGAGATTTATCCCGAGTTATCACTAGTGATAATTAATGTTATACTACTTTGGAAACCTAGATAAGTTATACCCCGGATAAAAGGGTTCAACCAAGATAAAATGGGGTTCATCATGGATAGCATTGTGTCTGCTCTTAAGTAGAGGTGGGTACGGTGGAGGGTAGTGGAGGTTATTTCACTATTACTCCACTACCCTAAGGTGATCACATGCGAGTCTACACATAATAGATATTTATGGTACTTTTTCATGACATCAAAAATCTGCACCAACTTATTTAAGACTTATCCTCATATCTACTATTGTCAAAGCCACGTAAATAAAGAATAAATAGAATAATAAAAATGAAGTTATCAAAGCATAAATATGACTAATTAAGGAGCTAGGAATAAGCTATATCCAGTATAGTTATTCTAATATGACTTACCTAGTTATTGAAGCGACTCTTTTAAGATAGTTAGAATCTTTGATTCACCATGCGCTACCCATTTTGAAGATATTAGAAAAGATACCAACCGGAGCCTTGCTCAATTTGATGAAGCTAGCTACCATTGCACATAACTTGGGGCATGTATGTTTTGGTAGTAGCTGTGCTCATTATACAAAACCCTATGCAACACGTACTAAAGTGGTTGCCATAGTTTCATGGGGGTTATGGCCTTGTGGGCTCTCCTATTGCATCATAGCAACAAGTGTGTAAGATAGAAGAAGAATATAAGAAGAGAGAAAGGACACATTTTGGTGGGTGGTTTGATCATTGATCATTAATTATGAGACAGAGGCAGGGTCGCTTGGAGGTGTTCCACAATCCTCTCTCTTGACCCTGTAGATAATTTGGTTGTGTCATCTATCTAAGTTAGTGTGAAAAGTCGAAATTATCCACGCTTGATACATAAAGTCCCAATAAACTTGAGAAATGTTGAAAAAGACATGTTTTTTTTCTCCTGAATAATTGAAGCATTAGACAATAATATCCATCCTTTTGTATAAATTAAGATGAGGTCAGATTGTTCCTGGGGCTTGGATGAGTCATTCTCTCTCTAAATCCGAGGCTGGATTTTGGGTAGAACATTGTTTGTTTCAATGGGAGAGTCTTTGATCACCGTTTGCTTGGACGCGATCGACTGACTCGTAGAGATAAGAGTGAGTCCATAAAAAAAATTTCGGAGTAAATTTTTCGGGCCTCAAGTTGGTCTAAGTTGGGTTCGAGAAAAAGAGATGATTTGGAAAGAGGAGAGAAAGAAAGAGGGGAAGAAAAATAGAGTAATCACCTTTTTTTTCTTTTACTTACGTCTACAAACCGTTGGTCTCTCTTCAAATGTAAATTTGACTTCAGACCTTGGCTTAGACTATTGGGTTGAGTCTACCATATAATTTTCTACAAGTTTACATGAATCATATATGTATTAGAGGATATTTTTTTTCTTTACTTTCGTTCAAAATTTGTGGAAAACCACGTACTTTGAAATTTTGAACTTAGAATAAATTGAGACCTAGAAGGCAAACCCACTTCTTCTTCTTTTCAATCCATCTAGACGAACATGACTCTTCTGAGATCTTGATAGGCTTGGAGTTTAAAGTGCTTTAATTATGAAAACCAGCGGCAGCCGCGGCCTTTGGAGACTTCAGCAAATGTGGGTGTTGCTTTTGCTTTGCCGTAACCTGCAAACATGGGCCCTCTCCATTCTTCCATCTCAAGGGAACAAACTTTTTGACACCATGTTACTCTCACATGGTGGCTTCTATCTGTTTGGGTTAATTTATATATATGCCCTATTTCTATTTGTGTCTTATAATTAATTTAGGAAAGATTTGAGAATATATGACTTTAATTTACTGTTTAATCTAAAGCAATGAAGGAGATGTCATGATCTTTGTCATGGCAAAGGCAGTGGCCATAAGGAATTTAAGGGGCTCTCTTTCTTCTTGCTAGCCTTTTGTTCTTCATTTCTTTTTGGGTGCCAAAGTTGTCCAAAGCATATTATGCAGTAGTGAGCACTAAACATCCAAAGTGGAACATGGTGTTCCATTACAATTCTTGTGTCATGGAGGAGAGAAGACAAGTACCCTGGCCTCTGGAGATAGCTTTCTGTTTCTTCACACAGTATCATGTATAACAATATTTGAACATTATTTCTATAGGAGTTGGCATCTCCTCAGTACATGTGTATTGAAGGAGGTTTTGTAGGATGATCTACTAATTTTGTGAAAAACACAAAGCGAAATGTGAAATTTTTTTTGGAAAAAAGATTTTTTTTTCA